>JARQZK010003649.1:0-200000 GCA_030704885.1 Cynegetis impunctata
TGTATATATATATATTATATATATATATTATATTATATATTATATATATATATAGTATATATATATATAAATTTCACTAAGGAAGTTAATATTTCAAGATTATTAGCAATAAATAACGGCTATAAAGATCAAATGATAAAGAAAAAACGACATAAGAATATTCTAAATTCAATTTATCCCTCACCAGTTATAAAATGCGAACAAAAATATCATTTAATAAACTATATTCCAGGAATTCGTAATAAAATCATCAACAGATTATCGCAAAACGGTATTAAAAGCATATGTACAAATAAACGTAATTTAAAGTCACTCTTAGTCAATAACAAAGATAGGAACAATATTGGAGAAAACAGTGGTGTTTACCAATCTTTTTAAATGAATGCCCATCCTTTTATATCGGACAAACAGGCAGAAAAATCAACACTCGCGTAGAAGAACATAAAAAGTCCAATTTGTTTAACAGAAACTCCACTGGTTTCTCAGAGCATTGTATAAAATTTAACCATTTCATCGACTACGAGAAAACGATATGCCTCCACCCAGGTAAAAAGGGCAAGCGTCTTGACCTGTTGGAAATTTTAGAAATTAGTAGTGCCATTAAGAGGAATTACCATCGTAAATGAACAAGTTGAATACCAAATTTCCCCTCTACTACAATCAATATTATAAATGAGCTTGTTGAGTATTTCTCTGTTCAATCCTGATATATGAACCCAAAATATATATATATATATATAATATATATATATATATATATATATATATATATATATATATATATATATATATATATATATATATATATATATATTCATATTTTCGGAAGGTATCAGGGAATTTTTTCGAGGCAGAACGAAACTATTGAAATTTGAAAAAATTATACCAACCTCCCCATTTTTACGTAGATATTTTCTCGTGATTTTTGGTGAAAATGGTCTTAACTACACAGCTCCTGCAGATTAAGTTAGAGGGGTTAAAACTTGGTGAGTAGATTGAGTTTATGTTAAAATTGGTGATATGTCACGGAATATCAAAATCCTGGAGTCATACTGCGATAAATTTAAGCTTAAGATTAACCCCACAAAAACAAATGTGGTCATTTTCCGAAAAAGATCTAACATGGGCAAGAGCCCCAATTCATGTACAAAAACTCTGAAGTGGAAATAGCAAATTCGTACGAGTATCTAGGTGTGACCTTGTCCTTCAACGGACTTTTTTTAAACAATTTTAAATATCGGGAACAAAAAGCTAGATTGTCGCAGGGTGTTGTGCTAAGGACCATAAATTCGTCACATTCATCAGACTTAAATTCAATTAAAACCTTATATAATATTGTAGTTATACCCACGTTTACATATGCCAGCAGTATATGGGCCGTTCGCTACATAGATCAATCTGAAAAAATTCAAAATAAATTCTGGAAAAATCTATTATTCCTACAAAAACGTACAGCCGCATACATACTTCGAACAGAGGCTAATATTTCTAAATTGGGGTATTTTATTATAAAGCAAGATATAGAGCTTTTACAGGGAATAGCAAAACACAAAACAAATAGGTACACCCACAGATCACTCGTCCCTTTAATAAAACTGCATCAAGCCTCCAATGTTAACTTAAAGTATAATTGGATTAGTCAACTACAAACTTTCTTAGGAAAATACTGTCAACTTGAATTAAATATTACCCATATGGATTCTAATAACAAAGAGTATATTCTCTCTATATTCCTGGACCTTAGCTATAGGGAAGACATAAATAAAATTCTACTCAGCACATATCATCCACAATATAAATTTCTTTTAAGAGAACACACACCATTTGTAACATACAACTATCTCAACAACACGCTTCCACTCTATATTAAAAGGTTAATTGCGCAACTACGCACCTCTAATACAGAAAACTTGTACATATTTATAAATAATAACTTGCATACAATCAAAACAAAATCAATTTGTACCATTTGTAACCAACAGTCACCTGAATCGCTTGAACATATTATTCTGACATGTCCGATGTACAGTGGCCTGTGAACTTTGCTAGTTAAATCCGAAAGATACTCAGATGAACTTGATACACAGATGATATGATCGTAATGCACAAGCTTTACAAGTTTATGAGCGAATCAATGAAGCTCAGATCATTCATCCTAAATGAATAGCAGATAACACCTCAACTAGTCCGAACTTTTTCTATACTTTTCATTTCTCTTTTATCCAATTCACTTGTAACCTTCTCTTTTTCTCTTGTTTATGTATCATGTTGTACTATAGAGCAATAAAATTATTATTATTATTATTATTATTATTATTATTATTATTATTATTATTATTATTATTATTATTATTATTATTATCATTATTATTATTATTATTATTATTATTATTATTATTATTATTATTATTATTACTATTATAATTATTATTATTATAACTATGTTGAAATACGATTCGTTGTGGATATCAACTCCGCCGTGCACTTTGCGATACGCTCCGCATTTTCTTTTAGGAGAATAAAATATTTTAAAATTTTTATTTCTATTTGCTATTCTTGAGAACGCGTTGCACTGCGCAAAGTTCTTTTCAATAAAATAAATTATTTTGTAATATTTATTTCGGTTTGCTATTGAAGCGTGGTTTTTCAAACCATAAATAATTCCATTCTAATCACATATCGACGTGATGCACTTCATGCGAAAAACACAACCTTAGTAATAGAGATCTGCTGCACATACGTTTTTGTCAATAATACAGGGATTATTTGTCCTCAAAATACTGTTCGTATACTAATCAAACGGGAAAATTTTTCAAAATGGAAAGTGTATTTACTATATATTCCAGAAATTATATAAAAATACTCAGTTATAATATCACAAGAGCATCGAAAATAATCGATTATACTTTCGAGCCACGGGGCGTATTTTGCGAAACATCACGAGAGCGCAGCTCGAGTGATGTTTTAAGAAAAAACTTCGAGTGACGAGGTCAGTATAACGATTATTTTCGATTGCTCGAGTGGTATTCGTTACTATTATATAACGAATAAAAATATTAATTTTTTCTGACAAACGTCAGAACATCGTCAATATGAAAACATTCACATTTTGACACGAAGCGAAACACCAAAACGATTATATCACGTCGTCAAGGGTATATTCACTTATGAATACGCAGTAGTTATGCAAAAATTCACGGATTTTATTGGCTTATTCATACATGAGTTATATAATGAAATAAATTTGAATTCACCTTTTTCCACTTCTTGGCATGCTTGATCGACCTGTCTAGTGCCATGAATGAAAACAATTTTACTTCGAGAATACCGACGATTAATACAGAAAAATGAGAAAAGTTTGAAAAGACGGTCGCTGAAAACCATCCCCCCGGCTATTTTCAAGATAATTAATGATGTGGATCATGTAGATGACGTGAATGAACATCGAAAGAGAAAAAGAGAAAGATAAAGAATATAACAACCTGAAGATTAAGTTTGCGGATGAGTTTTGTCATACTGAAAAGATGATGAACTAAGCGAAATCTACGAGTTTTGAATGGAAGAGAAAAGAAAAGATGTTCTCAAATGATATCTTCATTCAGTGTGAAGGATTCTACTGAAGTGATTACCACCACTGTTGAGGGGATGAACTTTTATCCCCCTACATCTGTAAATAATGGAATTCTAGCAAACTGCCAACGGTTAAAAAACAGATTGAGCATGTTACCTAATTTGATTGCTGCTCCTGAAGGCGCGGTGATTAGTAACAGCAGCCACTGTTATTTTGTCATTTATTTCATCAGCATTTCTCTACTCATATCAGAGTATATCAGTTATTCCAACAACAAGAATATGAGGCGACTCTTTTTTGCACGAGAGAGAAGTTTTTTATTCAAATTCGCTACTAGTACTAGTTCTGTTTGTGAAATATCATTAGAAAAAATAGTCCGATCAATTTAAGCAACCGAGGGTACAAAAATTCACACTCAGCTGAAAATTAGTAGGATTGTTCAAAATACCATCATGAATGAAGCCTGGAAAAAAATTTACTAGGTGTCAAAGGTAACAAAAACGGGTTTTACGAGATTTTCATCAAAACAGTAAGTTTCATCATAAAATTAGTGTTGACAAAATTTGTAGATCAGATAATTATCTATAAAAAATGTCATTCTTTTTTTCCTAAGAGCCACCGTTTTTGAGATATAGCGACTCAAAAAGTTGAAAGAGTTGTAACCCCCATAATATGCACACGTTTCCACGCCACCTTTGAGGTAGTGTACATACTTAGCGCATTTTTTTAATCTGGTTTCCCCGTTACTCCTCTTCCACGGATTTGTTGTGATTCTGTTCAATTTGACAACTGTTGAATAACTAAAGATATTGGTAAGGGTTGAAAATGATAAAAGTGATCAAAGCGGGAAATTTATCCATCTGATTCATAATTCTAAGCAGAAGCTTCCTCTTCTCCTTGTTCTTCTTGTTCTTCTGCTTCTTCTCCTTGTTCTTCTTCTCCATCCTACGTGCAAGTAAACTGCCCAATAATGACACATCGCATATCTACTCGTTAGTATCAACTGAAACCTTAATTGATGGTGATTCAACATTGGACCTGTCATGACAATTTGTACTAGCTACAGAACAAAACAGTCCAACTTTTTTGCAACCATATTTAACACTAAATCCCTTTTTACAGTTGCAAAAAATTGAGTTTAGCAGTTT
Source organism: Cynegetis impunctata (assembly GCA_030704885.1). Taxonomy (NCBI): domain Eukaryota; kingdom Metazoa; phylum Arthropoda; class Insecta; order Coleoptera; family Coccinellidae; genus Cynegetis; species Cynegetis impunctata. The sequence goes on from JARQZK010003649.1 coordinate 4,720, forward strand.
TTCCGGCGCAGGAGGGAGTAAAGTTTGAATTGGTTCTAATATATTGTCGACCAATTTCCAACCCAAGTCTTTTGCATCTAGCTGATAACCAAGCCACACTTGAACTTGATAATATACACGAAAAAGATGTTGATGAGCCTCTGAGGTTAGAGGAAGACAACCTAAGTGCATTTATTTTTTATTTCGAGTATTTTCAACGAAACATGCATATCGAAACTTATCTAAACCTTAGGAACTCCATACATAGAGAGAAGAAACCGAATTCCGTTCGTGTAGAGAAAATTGAATAGGAGACAGATGTTAGGTACTCAAGGTTATATTGGCGTATACAATGAGGAACTGGGTTTTTTTTTAACCGGCATTCTCATATTTATAATATTTTATATATGCAAGTTACAATGACCGATAGAATAATATTTTCACTTGTATTACAGCTTCAGTGATATATATATATATATATATATATATATATATATATATATATATATATATATATATATATATATATATATATATATATATATATATATATATATATATATATATATATATATATGTATATATATATATATATATATATATATACGTGGTGTACTTAGACATATTATGACGATTACTATTCTTTTTGGTCATATCTCAAAAACGGTGGCTCCTAGAAAAAAGTATTTAGAGAATTTTTTATGGATAATCGTCAACAATTTTTTTCTTGACCGATTTTATAATAAAACTTACCGTTTTGCTGAAAATCCTGAAACCCCGTTTTTGTGACTTTTGTCACCGATTATTTTTTTCAGGTGTCGGATCGATGAGAACTTCTTAGATTTCATTTACAATGGTATTTTGAAAAGTCCTACCAATTCTCAGCTGGGTGTGAATTTTTCTTCACTCCTATTTTTTGGTTTAATTTGATCGGACTAAGATGCAATCACAAGAATTTAAATTCAACGTTTTTCTACTATATTCAAACTGAAAAATAATTCTATCAAGTTTATACATAACAGATGTTTCTTTGTTGCAGATCAATGAGAGACAGTCTTGAATCACCTTTTATCACGATGATGCATATCTAATCGACTAGAATAAACCACCATGAAGGTTAACAGCACCAACGGATCTTTCTCACGCAGCAGCTCAACGCGCTCTAGAAAGTCCAACGTCATCCTGCCAAAATCTTCCTTTTCCTCGCCGAGCCCCAGTTCTGCACCAAGGAGCCCTTCTCTCAATTATCACTGTATAGTGGATCCGGTCCTCACCTCCCAACCCTATCATCAACCTGCGAAATCTCCGATTCTGATTGAGCAGAAATCGCCAACTTACCCCAGGTCTCCACACGAGAGAATATCGAGTGTTTCTCCAAAAGTACAACTGAGCAGCCCTGGAAGAGATGAAAGAAACGACAGTCGGGTATTCGACTTTGTAAATTCAGCTGGAGGTACTCCGAAATCTCCAAGATCTCCACGCGCGTTCAGATATGATGATGACATAGTGCACGCTGATTCTTCGTCTAACGACTCCTTTAATTTCAACCTTCAAAGTCCGCCAAAACAGAGGCCAAGTAAGTTGTACTCAAGGAAGCAGTACCAGTCATCCAAAAGTGACTCTAGCAACTCGAAATCTAGCTTGGAGTATCATTCCACCAAAAAGCATCCTACGGGAGAATATCAAGATATAGAATACAAAGTATGTCATTCCTTGGATTCAGATTCGACGAATGATATTCAGGCATCGTCTGGTTATAGATATTCTTTAACTGATTCAAGACATTCTTCTTTTAAAGAAAAGAACAGTAGTAAACCAAGGTGCAATATTAGGACAAATCCGGTCTATGATGAAAGGTAAGACGTTTTCAATTTTGATGATTAATGAATTGAAATTTCAAAACAGAATTAATTGCGATTTATGTTTATTATCCAATAATTACCTCTATTCGTGCATGAATCTATGCAGATAGAAATATGCTCTTGATTTTCAGTCGAGTGGGATGAAAAAACACTCATATATATCCGAATTATATAACGTTTCGTGAAAATTGATACCTTTCAGTACTACCACTTTAATGAATAGATCGAATCGAAATTTGAGTTGGTTATAATTTCTTTATATTAATTATTTTGTGCAATGTTTCATCCATCTGAAAATTATTGAAATGCGTTTTTCAATTAAATGTATGAGTATGGTATGAGTTCTCGTGGAAAATATGAGAATTCGTCTCGTGAAAAATATCCATAAAAATTGAATAAGAACTAACTAATTTTAGTTGCATTTTATTAGTGAATAATTGACTATTGTACTGTATTAAAAGTTAACAGTGAGGTTTTTAAACTCGTTATATACATCATGAATTTCTGACTTTTTGGCTGTATATAAAGCGTTTTTTGCATATATATATATATATATATATATATATATATATATATATATATATATATATATATATATATATATATATATATATATATATATATATATATATATATATATATATATATATATATATATATATATATATATATATATATATATATATATATATATATATTTATATAAATATATATATTATATATATAATATATATTATATATATATATATATATATACATATATATATATATATATATATATATATATATATATATATATATATAACGCTATAATTAGACATTTCGGAGAGTTTTCTCCTTCTTGAGTATCCAACACTATTATAACAAAATCACTGCTTAATAACACGTTTTGTGTTTCACTCTAATAAATTACAAAATACTTGATAATATCAAAAATAGGAACTAAAGATCAACCCAAAGATACATATACTTAGGGTTGCCATCCGTCTGGGCTTCCCCGGATTTGTCCTATTTCAGTCCGGGGGTCGTCCGGACGGGGCTTCCAAAATATGTATCGCAAAGAAGCGGCTTCAAATTTAAATAAATGAGAAAATGAAAATATAAAGGATGTTTTATTTTATTCGAAAAATATATTTTACGGCGGTTTGGGAAAGAACTGAATTCCACCCAAATGTCCGGGGTTTTTAATTTTTTTGTCCGGCGTCAGCAATTTAGGTGATGGCAACACTACTTATACTTTAAATACTTAATTTCTATCAAATGGCGTGTCAGTGCTGAAAAATTAAAAATAAGTTACAATACAATACCAGCAAGATAACTCAAATATAGTTTGGTATTTTTAAACTTGAAGAAGGCAGTTGCGAGAAGGTATATGACCGGAAATTTTTCAAACTGTGGCAAAAAAAGGTATAAATTAGGTTATTATGAACAGAATATCAGCCTCCTAGGCTTTTTTGAAGTATATGGATATATGGACCTGAAAAACTTTCACTGAATGGTTTCTACACCCCGAAACCACCTCAAAATTCAGTTGAAGGGTTGAAACTTCGTACGTGGATGAAGTTGATATTAGAAAATTGCCTTTTGGTAGTACAAACTTATTTTTCTCACCGCCTACAGTTCTTGTTTTCATGTATGAAGATTGGAGGGTAAGGAATTCTTATTAAAACAAAAATGAGGGGATACTTCAACTTCAGTGAGCACTGCAGCTCAAGCAGAGTGCTCACGCTTTCTTTTCAAATTTCGATTTCGTAAAGCTAACGACTGACGATATTTTCATTTATTGTAAGGCCATATTTGTTGGTAATATTGACTCGAATAATACACTTCACATTATAAAAATATAGGCATTATGAATCACATAAAATTATAAACACAAATTCAGGTTGATGTCATTTTAATTTTCAGGTATAGCTCAAGCAAGTCGATTAACGAATGCAACAGAACTGAATCGAGACCGATCCAGAGATGCCGAAAATCGACCTCAGATTTGACGGATCTGACAGACGATGCTATCAACACTACGACGACGAGTCTCAGCAGGCCGAGCTCCCCCAGAAGGAAAGGGTCTGTCAAAGGCGGCCTGGCCTATCTGGCCTCCAGGCGTGGATCCAGGGATTCTATAGCTTCTAATATGTCTAACGTGTCGAACGAGGATATTGGCCCGCTTAATTTCCAGAACACGGCCAGGGGAAGACAGAGGCGTACGTCGAACTTTCTAGAATTACCAGGTGAGTGCCTAGAGAAATATATTTCCAGGATTTCACCATGGAACTGCTTTTACTATTCCTTTATATACAAATTACAGGAAATAGACAGTTCATAATGGCTTCTGTTCGCTATAAATCTGTTTGAAATCAGCCAATTTTGATATTACGAAAAACTGTTTCTTCCAATTTGAGATCAATCGGATATTGTGCCGTTAACTCCACTTTATTAAAAGAGATTTCAGTATTATATCTTATAAGCACTTTATTAAGTGTACAGCAGAATACCCACTGATCAATATAACTCTTAGTAAGGTCACATGATAGTTACCTACGATTCATATTTCTTACACAAGAAAGTGGAATTGACTGAATATCGTTAATCAATATAATACACTGAGAGATTCCCTTGAACTTTTATTTTTGAAAAATTCAGGAGAACGGTAATTTTCTGATTGAGAGAGACTGAGAGATTTGTTTTTTGAGAAAACACACAAAAACACAAGAATTACTAATCTGCCTTGTGTTGTTCTTGGTGTCTGTATCTTAGGAGCACGCCGTTGAATTTATCTCGGAAAATTCTTTCTGAAGATATCAAATTTGTAGATACGACATTTTTCTGCCACAAAACAGCCCTGCAAAGGGTAAATATAATAGACCAGAATAACTACTCTTTTTGGTTTGGTTGTTTCAGGCATGACCTTTATATGGATGGAGTTTATGAGTACTTTGCAGAAAAATGCTATTGTGTGCCATTAAAACACAGAAACTTGGCCATATAGGTTTGTCATAAATATCTCTATAATGTACACCTTGGTCAAGCGAAATGTTGAGTATTGGTCATTTTGTTCGAATTCCCTCCACACAAGCTGAAAGCACACGTCATAATCCTCCTGTAGTTTCCATTTATAATTAAAACACATTTTTATTTTGAATTTAAAATATCATCCGATTCAAATATTTCTTTGATAAAAACTCACCGATCAGCATCTGCCGTATGCAATATATACGAAATATTATCGCATAGAACGTTCAGATACTGAAAGAAAATATATGAAATCAATGCTTTGGAGTTCGAAGCATGCAAAATTATCTTATAAGATCAATTAAAATTGAAAACCAAAGTGGTTTTTTAGTTCCAATCAAAATGCTTTCTAGCTCCAGCCAAGGTGACTAAAATAATTCGGGGCAAATCAACATACAATCTCAAACTTAAAATCTTCCACGAGTCTCTGTAGGGTATCGATGGCCAATTCAAATTAACATTTATATTGATCTCAAGCAAAGATGCTAAGAAATACAGTATATGTTCCAACATTAAACTGAACATAAGATATGACCACGTGAATTTTGCCATCGTTAGCCTACAAAAATCTTGTGTCAAATTGAGAGAGTAAAATGAGCAAAGAAATCAAAAATATTTTAAATTAGGAAATGTAGAATGATTGTTTCAATTTTGAAAGATAAATCGTTTAATATAGATAGGTGAAAAAAAAGTGAAATGGCGGAATATGAAAAAAATGAACTCAGATTTTCAAGATAATGCATTTACACGAAATAATTAGATTTCTTGAAATAAGCAAATAACTTAAAAATATTTTAAATTAAGAAATGTAAGATCATTATTTCAATATTGAAAGATAAATAATTTAATATAGATAAATAAAAAAATGAAATGGCGGAATTTGAAACAAGGAATCAATTCAGATTTTCAAGATATTGCATTTATACGAAATAATTAGATTTCTTCTCATAACTTACTCTGTATCAGACGCCACGGATAATTAATAATTTTAATTTACTGAATATTCGTTCTATAGATATTGAATATAATTTGACACTTAACGATGTTGTATCTTCAACAGATACTTGCCAAAAGAGAAAGATTTTATACGTGCAAATCCGACGCTATCTCGATATTCTCGTCGTACGCAAGTCATTCCTAACTGGACGAGTCTATGTGAAACAGAAGTAAGGTATTATTTGATAGCGTGAATCACGGTATTTCAATGTAGAATTCAGTGGCGGTGGTTGAGCGGAGAATTTACACGTTACACACTAGATGGACACACTGTTTTCAGCAATTAATCAATCGAGTAGATTGATAAAACAAAATTACTATGCTGATGATAGCAAATAATTAACCTGACTATTACCTACCTACTTAAATTCTATAAATTAACAAAGTTTACCTTCAGCTAATTATTGTTCAAATATTTGTTTCAATCAATCCGCAATCTCTCAGATATTTGATTATGACTTCAACCGATTATTAATTGATTTATTATTTCATTAATAATCGACAAATATTAGTACGGACAGCATAAATGATTTAATATTGATACAAGGGTTGGTTGAGATATCGAGCAGACCGTTCGTGTTGAATCAACAGGTGAATTTGGTGAAATGAGAAATACGTAATCATTCTTGGATACTTCGCTAGATGAAAAATTGTTGGGAATATTTGAGTTTTCATTGAAATTCACATGAAAATTTCAATGGGTATTGAATTTTTTCTAAGGTTTGTAACCACTCTCCCTTTTTATTATGCCCGAGCTAGCTGAGAGAGAGATTATATATATATTGGTTCTAGTCAGTTTTCAGGAATAATAACAAGAATATTATATGAAGGAATTTTCTTCATTCTTTGCATTTACAAAGTAGACTTATCTTATTATTTTATAATCTTTGTGGATTGTATTCACTGTTGATTGCCTATTCTTGTCCCCACGGTTGGAAATTTTGTCCGCTGTTGCTTTGTGGTTCTAGCTGAGGTTATTTTGTAGCTCCAGTTAAAGTTTTTTCAGCTCCAGTTAAAGTTTCTTTAGCTCCAGCCAAAGTGAATTCTAGCTCCAGCCAAAGTGAATTCTATCTCCAGCCAAAGTGAGTTCTAGCTCCAGCTTCCAAACGTCTCTATAGGATATCGATGGCCAATTCAAATTAACATTTATATTGATCTCAAGCAAAGATGCTAAGAAAGACAGTATATGTTCCAACATTAAATTGAACATAAGATATGACCACGTGAAATTTGCCATCGTTAGCCTACAAAAATCTTGTATCAAAATGAGAGAGTAAAATGAGCAAAGAAATCAAAAATATTTTAAATTAGGAAATGTAGAATGATTGTTTCAATTTTGAAAGATAAATCATTCAATATAGATAGGTGAAAAAAATGTGAAATGGCGGAATATGAAAAAAATGAACTCAGATTTTCAAGATAATGCATTTACACGAAATAATTAGATTTCTTCTCATAACTTACCGTCAATCAGACGCCACAGATAATTAATAATTTCTATCTATTGATCACTCGCTCAATACTTATGGAATATAATTTGAAACTTAACGAAGTGAGAGATGTTGTTTCCTCAACAGGTACTTGCGAAAAGGGCAGATGTTTCACGTGTCATTCAACTCTACCGTTATTCTCTTTGTACGCAAGTCATTCGCAACTGGACGAGTCTATTATTGAAAGGTGAAAGAGTAAGAGTCCAGTAAGGTAACATTTAATAGCGTGAATCACGGTATTTCAATCTAGAATTCAGTGGCGGCGGTTAAGCGGAGAATGTACACGTTACAGGTGTCAAGAAGGAATGAATTATATCAGGAATTGAATGAATATTATTACAGTAAAATTATTCGGCTACATACATATTCATCGTGAAAGTTTCGAAAAGTAAAGTTATTTAATATGTATTCCAAGCATGGTCGATTATTATTGCCAGTCGCCAGGCAGGAAATAGAGTGAAGAGAAACATTGCAAAGTATTTATCCTAACATTTAGAATACTGTTTATTAATATTCGTTTCAATGAACACCTAACCAAGGAAATCATACTGAATATTAGGGTTTCAATGCCTATTTATTTATTCCTAGTTTTTCTTGTCGCGTCTTGAAAGAGGGCAAATCATTAGAAAAGTCCTACCAATACCCATGGGTGTGTATCTATAAAATACGAATTGGTTGCCCATAATAGTAGGGGAGCTCGAGATGCTAAATGGGGATTTACTCGAGCGTCGTGGGGACCTTTTGAATTGTGATGATTAGATGTTTAAACGAAAAAAAGGTTATAATTATGATGTATGCCATTTCACTGGGGGGAAAACGTGTGCAGATTTTCAAAAAAAAATCGTTATGTATAAATACTCGAGCGCGTCAGATATCAATAGTTTATACACCCCACATCGTCTCTGATAACGAATGTAAGTTAATCAGCTGGTTTGCATGGTCGAGGTGACCGTACGAGACCAAAACTCATCGCCGATATTCAAAAATGCAACAGAAAATCGTGACATTTCATTCAAATTAAAAATGAAAATTCAACCGTGCTCGAAAATGTCAAGGTGACGTTTTCTTTTTGCAACTTTGTGAGCCTCCTATTTCCTTATGCCAAGTGCAAATTGTCAGATTAGTGAAATGCATACTTTTCTGCGTGCAATTAACTCACCTTGCCTTAATCTGACGTGCTTAAGTTTTTCGAACAATCGATTTTTTTTACTAATCTGATCGACTGCCTTAGACGAACGCCCCCATATTAAGGGTTCATGTATGATGGGGATACTTATCAAGGTGCAAGGTTTTCCCCAATATGTTATTCTGCGCGCTTGAGTAAATCCCAAAATCCCTGCTTGGGCTCCCCTACTACAAGGAGCGTACTGGTAGTTCAAATGGAAAGAAAATAAATACAAACACTTTTTTTTCGAGATATTTACCTACATGACGTTTTAATTGTATCAAAATGAAACATATAAGTTTTATGATAATTTTCAACGATCAAATGCATATTCGTTTTCGTGTTGAACCAATCACTTTGTTCGCCAAATATATTTCAGATATTCGAAATCATATTTCCATTCGAAATAGTTAGTGCGGAAAGTGATACTTTCCCGCACGCGAATGCAGTTGACCCGAACGACGCGGAGCGGAGTTCGGGCAAGCAGTCAAGTGCGGGAAAGGCACTTTACGCATGAGTTAGGAACATTATTTTTTCTACGACCGTATATACAAAAAAGTATACCAACTCATTTTTCAAAAATTATTTTATTCCAACAAACATAATTATATACAAAACTTTAACTAAAAACTACTAATTATTATAAATATTATTATTAAAAACACAATTTGTTGCATTCTGTAGACTAGTAAGAATTGCCGGTCCAGTGGAGTTATTTGGTTTCAACTGGAAGGTAGATAACATCGATGAGGATGGCATCGGTTGCAGGTCGCATAAGGATAACGATGACGGTGACGGCAACGGTTTTAAGTCATTTGTAGTACAGAGAATTCTATTTGATATAATATATATAATATAATATATAATATAATTTTATTTGATATATTATTTTTTCTACAAGCGCTTATACGAGATCGATTAGATTTCAACGCACAGATCAAATGTGATATATTCAGATAATTTGATACTGATGACATATTATGTTAATTCACATGTCGTTTCCATAGTAACGTCGTCAGTGGCGTTCGGTGCATAGAGACATATCATTATTCAGTTTATTCTTTAATAAAAGCGTGCGGGAAAAATCCCCGCTATTCCATTCCCGCACTAGTGCGGGAAAGTGACACTTTCAAAACTAAAATGCGTGCGGGAAAGTGGGTTAAAACGCACGGTCGTAGAAAAATATTGTTGTAGGTAGTCGATTCTTTCCGACGCCTCCATGGTAAATTATTTAGGCACGTTTAGGTAATTCGTTTCGAGTGTCAGTCACTGGGAAAATAATTGGACATCCCTCTGCTCGTATGGCCATTTGGGGAAATTACTTGTTACCTGAAGCTTGACCCATTTCACAGAATTTCACTGACTTGTTCACGTATGAAAATCCATATTCACAGTGTAGCCATATGATAAATTGGAAAAAAAATGTTTTTCTCCAACCATCAAAAAATGTTGACATTTTTGTACTATTTTCAGGTGCAAAAGCCATCAATTCCCTTACCGTACAAGAATTTGCTCGTTGCTTAGCAACACTTTTAATCCTAGGATTAAAAACGCTACTTTTAATCCTATGACCAAAAGTAATTGCATTTGAGCTCTCTAATTGAAATTTGAAAAAAAACATTGTCTCTTACAAGTTTAGTAAAACAAACTAATTGGGCAAATATATATAGGTATTTATTTGTTATTTATAGTGATATTGAATGTACAATTGGAACAATTATTGCCAAAATTCAAAGCACCACTGAAATTATCACTAACAATTTTCGAACAATTCAAAAGATTTTCATTAATGTTAGAACAACTCAAAATATTCTCCGTAACTGTTGATGAAATATTCGAGGAAATATCTGAACAGGTACTTGTACCTTTTTTGTCAGGTTGCAATATTTTTCTGGCAGTATTCTCTTTGTTGATTCGTGATTCTTCAATATATCCTTCTGCTACCGTACTCGATTTCCAACCTCCATGTCTTTTAAGGCAAGTGAGGTCACCGCCACCATCAATAAGAAGTGTAGCAGATGTTCTTCTTAGCGAATGTCCAGTATACTCCTTCCAATTTGCTAACTTAAAAATTTTGCAATTTCTTGCGGCACGGAACTAATTTTGTGAATACCAACAACCATTCTTTGACACTTTCCATTAACATACTTCAAAAATAAACGACGTTCCTGTATATTTGATGGCCGTAGTGCAACATATTTTCGAAATAAACGCAAATAATTATCACCTATAATGGTAAACAAACGAGGTTTCTTGTTTTTTGTCTGCAAAATTTTTACGACCAGGACCGAGTCCATATCTTCAATGTCATCAATTTTCAAATGAACTAGTTCGTCACAACGCATAGCACCTCCAATTCCTAATACTAGAACAACCTTTATCATCAAATATACATTATCAGGTGCCATATCCAGGAACCGATCCACTTCCCCCTTTGTAAAAACTCTAGACTTTTTAGGTATATATCCATCACTTTGCCTTTTTAACAATGCTCGTAATTTTGAATATTTACTAATATTCACACCATTTTTGATATCCAGTGTGGATCGCAACATTGAATACTGTGACCAAAGAGTGGATGGCTTGACGGTCTTCGTTAAATTTGAGAAATACACCATAAGAACACTCTCCGCATAGTTTTGCACATTTTTTTCTTTGCACCAATCCATGAATCGCTGATATGCAAGTTCATAAACTTGGCGAGATTTGGGTGGCAAAAGATTTAAATATACTGCTTCGGCACTTTCCAATATATCCGCAGGTATATTTTCATCGTGTTCGGGATTCATTTTAAAAGCAGCATAAAAACTACTACAAAAATTATATGATTAGTACGTCTACTGACGTCTACTTGACAATCAATATTCACCAACAATACCAGATATCCATGACTACCGACTTACTATCGCTGTTATAATTAATAGGTGTTCAAATTTATTACCAAATTATTAACGATTTTTGAATAAAACTAAATTTATTTTAATTTTGGCTTGGTTGGAGAAAAAATAGTATATATCATACGGACTAAAAGTGCCTATTTTTACTCGCAATTTTGCATTGCTCGTAAAAAAAATAGGCACTTTTAATCCTTATAATATAATATACTATTTCGAAAATTTTTCAATTATTTGCGATTTTGGATTTCAATTTTGATATTCATTATGAAGTAAAAGCTTTAGTGATGCTAGGCATTCTTTTCTCATCTGAGTAAAGCTTCTGAAAACTGAGATTTTGCATGTTCATTATCCACTTATTTTTGAAAAAAAAACAATACTTCTCAGATATCTGATTCCTTTCTCATTGCGTAACGAATATTATCGCCTTGAAGTTTTACACCTACAATTCTCCTGCTGAAACTTTATATTTGAAGTTATATATCGTTTTCCTAGTAGTATTGTTTCCCAAAATGAGTTAAGATGACTACCGAAATATGATTTTATTTTTCACTTGTATATTATTTGTTGATTTTACCTAAGATACAATTGCTATAGTCTGTCCAGCGACCGTTGGCGTGTACGTCACCAATTGTATATGACGTCGATCGTGAACACTGTTGCCAGACGTAATAAATAATCTTAAATCTAAATAGCTAACCCAATTTTCAACAAAATGAGATATCTTGCATGTTTGACATGGCGGGGATTTTTAGCGGTAAATTCAAATTGACCATTATTTCCTACCAGAAGTGTCCATCTATATGGAATCCATATTCATCGATCGATAAATCAAACTTAATTACAAAATCTTTTAGGTTACTCGGCGACTGTCAAACGTGAAATGCCGATTACCGGCGCGTTGGTCGAGAGGGTCCGACAACATTGCAAATTTTTCAATTAAATGACAACTTAACAAACATTCAACTTAGTTTCATTACTCGAAATGTTAGTTTTTCTTGAGAGATACATACGATTAGATATGTTAAGAACAGAATATTTGTCGAAATGGATGATCCGGTCACTATCACCATGTAACTACTTTTTCAGAAAATTACTTACGACAGATATGAATTTTGACCATTTCGAATTTTATTTATTTGGGTAGGCAGCCTTGCGTCGTTATTTGCGCATGACTGTGACGTTCACGCCAACTTAGACTGGACAGACTATATAAATACACTCATTATGCCCTAGGGCGTTATGAGCGATCATTATGGATCATAAAGCCCGCTCATTGTACGAGGACAACTGAACAACTTCCATTGATTGAATACTTCATAATCCTTGTCGTATACACTGGATTTCTCCGGCAATGAATTATTAGCAGCTTTGACTGCATTTTCTATGATATTCTTGGGTAAATTCATTTTCACAGAAAGCAGCAATGACATTCACTAAATCTGAGGACAAAAATATTCACAAATGTCAAAATATCAACAAATGACATGCCTATGAGAAGGAAAATGGAAAGTATAGGAGCGAAGAACCGATTTCAAAATAGATATTTCATAATAATAAAATAATTTTTTCGCACTTGGTACATAGATAACTAATATATAATAACGGATTGATATTATTGGAATGAAATTCCTCATCGCAAGTTCCACATCAGACGTACTTGCATATTATTGTTGTTTGATTAATAAACAATTAATTGAGAAAGTGCTTCAGTAGAATTTGAGGCTAGTGATGATGAAGTCTGATACTGTGATACTATTTCTAAATTTTAGTAAGGTACATAAATAAATATGAAGATATGAGTATAATATCAGTCTATTACAATATACTACTATTACGTTTCATTTTGAAGTGAAGAATTTCCATTTTTTATTTTTGTTCATCAAGTTGTCTGATGAAAATTCATAGCCATTATCACAATTTCTATTATAGAGGCATTTTATTTCAAAATCAACAACGATCCAGCAAAATACTAAACAAGAGAATAACATCGATACAGTTTTCTCGAGAAGCTTAGATTAAATAGAATCAAAAACATATGTTTTTTAGTAGTGTCATTACCGGAATTAATACTAAAATATGATGTACTGATATATTTTTATAATAATTAATGAGTATAGGTTTATTTTCATAATTTTCCAAAAATAATTATGAATTACAATTTTATTGCTATTCCTACAAGTATATATATTTTTTCATTTAATTACTCTCTAGTTTCGTTGATTTATTGCATTTTGCCTGCTTTTTGGTACATAATTTATAGCGAAAGAAACTTCGTTCCAACCAGATGTCTCACAGCACCTCTCGTCTTCTTATTTTATTTTAATGAGATAGATATATTAACATCAAAAACAAAATACCTAAGGCACATTAGAAATATTCTCAAATTCGTAATTACTTTTATTTATTGTAAGCTTGAAAGTGTACTGCTTTATTGCATCAAATATCTATATAATTAGCTATTGTATAGAATTATTTGTCACGAAATTCCTATGGGAAGCGGTATGAATTACATCGTCTCTTCGCTCTCCTTCTTCCGAACTGTACCACTTTTTTCCATTGTTTCAAAACAACGAGAAAGGTTTGACATCTTTGGTTGAAGTTTACTTTTCAATATAATATATAAAGTTCACTATTGAATTTGTTTTGAGAGACTTATGCTCACGCGAGTCCAAGTTAAAAAAAAATGGTCCATTATCTCGATTAAATGTTCCATGAAACCATTTACACTGTTTCATGAAATTCAGGGTATACTAGGTTTTTGAGTGACAGCTAAGATAGAAAAAACTTTGAAAATAGTTGAGTTTGTGAAGGAAATATCAATATTTATGAGGAAAAGCTAATTTGTGTTTTTTCTATTTCGCTAACAAGATTATCATTGATTAATGGAAAAGAAGCAAGAGCTTCCTCGAAATTGATTAAATGTACAATCCTGTTGCTCAAATTCAACTAGAAAAAGTTCCACTTTTATCGATTTTTGAACATTACAAAGTGACACAAGTTTATTAATAACAGGTAATATAAGAAACTTTTATATTTTTGCAATAAAAATGAAAAAAATTTTCAATGGTATAAATATTCTAATGAGGCCTCGGTAGCCCAGCGGTAAGGTGTAGGTATCGTTTGTAAGTTGAGGATTGTGGGTTCGAGTCCCACCTTGCTATTGGGTGTTCTTTATGCCGGAATTTATTAGTTCAATGGTTAATCTGTTGGGTAATGACTTAGATTCAAGCCCATTGGCCGTTCGCAACTAGCGTTAAACTGTAGATTCCTTGAGTTAAAAAAAATATTCAAACAGAATATATTAAATAAACATCGATATTTCGTTATTTTCCGTTGATAACACCATATTTGACAGGTTTTTCAAATAATTAAAAATTTCTAATATTGATTTTTAGAAATTTTACCTACATGTTTTATACCTAATATTTCTAAAGGGTTGTAAATTTGAAATATTTCTATTTCTACATATTAAATCACAGAAAGTCTACGTATTATGCTGCATACTTTGATTACTACACGAAACGTTTCGCATTCAATTGTCGATTACGTGATGCTACCTAACCTCAAAAAAATGCTTTCAGTAATTCCTTTCGGCTATTCAATAATTATGATGTAATTGAAAAACGCAAAAATGGTCTATTATATTTCTACAACGATGGACAAAAAGCGGTGACCGAAATTAATTTGAAATGGAAGAGGAATATTACGTTGAATAATACATAAAAGCCCTATTGTTGTGAGGAAACAGAGGCTTTTCTCATTCCAACGTAGAGAGAAGATCGATAGAAACATGCTCTAACACGTGCTATTAACTGAACATCAGAATAACTGAAAAAGACTCCTTCGATAATACGCTACATATTGATTTTCTGTATTGGGTTAACCATTTTGATAACTTAGCTTCAGGACTACACGAATATGAGGGTACCTAAAGAGTTGATGAAATTTCATTGAACTAGGTGTTAACAGTTTCTTACCTCATTCACGTGCAGCTCACTTTTGCGACAGTGAGCAGGGAAGTGGGCAGCGCGAGTTTTGTAAACAAATCGCTTCACTTCCCAACGTTCCTTTTGGCGGCGGTATTTTGAGCGGAAGTCAAAGGACATACATCACCATTGGAAGCGACTATTTACATGCCGCATGTTGACTGTAGGGTTTCATGAAATGATTGTACCGAGATTCCGTGTTAGTTTCTACATTTATTCAAAGTACAAAGTACATGAATATTTAAAAAATTCTTTAAGCAGGTTTTCACTTTGAAACCTGCTTATTAAAATGGGTGTGATTAGTAAAGTTGTACCCAGGACCAAGATAGTTTTTCGTTTCACGACTTTTTATGATGCTTGGCACCAGAAACTGAATTTCATATATATATATATATATATATATATATATATATATATATATATATATATATATATATATATATATATATATATATATATATAAATATATGTATGTAAGAGCTTATGTATTTTCAAGATGTTTACACGATAAATGGCGCAATTTTGGAACAATAGGGTTGAAAGTTAGTAAATAGGTAGTTTCGTATGATATCTTGGTATGATGGGATTGGTTTTGGTTCGAATTGGTTGGGGGGTTGACCCCCCGGAGGGAAATAAATCTTGTTTATACGATAAACGGCGCAATTTTGTAGCAATAGGGTTAAGAGTTTGTATCTAGGTAGTTTTGTATGATATCTTGAATGGGATTGGTTTTGGTTGGGGGTTGACCCCTCGGGGAGGAAATAAACCTTCTTTACACGATAAAGGGCGTTATTTTAGAGCAATAAAATTGAAACTTTATGAGTAGGTAGTTTCGTATGATATATTGAAAAGGATTGGTTTTGGTACGAGTTGCTTGGAGGGGTTGACCCCCTAGGAGAAGAAAAGAATCTTGTTCACACGATAGAAGGCGCAATTTTTGGATCATAGGGTTGAAACTTTGTATGTAGGTATTTTCATATGATAAAAAAAAAAAAAAAAAAGCATTTATTGCCCAAACAGGTACATGACCCACTTACAGGACAGCGTTTCATAATGTATACATGCAACTGTGAACAAGAACTAAAATCTAAGAACTAAAAAACCAAATACAATGTTTTAATATTTTAACGAGTCATTCAATAATCATAGAAAAAAAACAACAAATGTAAAGAAACGCAATAACATATTCAAGAATGAAATACATGTACGAACAGAGAGGAGTACCTTTATTTCACATAAGCTTCATTAATCTCTGAGAGTTATGATAATATTTTTTATCTCTTTTTTAAATACTCCAATGGATGTTGAAAATAGATCAATTTTTTCGCATATCTGATTGAACTTTTTGCATATCTTGGATAGTATTTATTTCGATATAAATTGGTTATGGGGTTGACCCCCCGGAGGAGGAAATAGATATTGTTTACACGATAGAGGGCGCAATTTTTGTTTTTAGGATTTGTAACAAAAATCATAATTAAATGAATAGATTTTTTAAACTGGATACATTTCGAAAACCTGCTTTTCTAATGCAGCTCGCTGCGATAGAGTTTTTTTTTTCAATAAACTTCCACTGCTAGTATTATTATTGTTTTGAATCGAAGTAACCTCCACTTGATATAAACTCATTTAAACTTAATTTCCACTATTTTCACCTTAAGTGACAATTGTTGCGACAACACAGTGTCTTCATCAGATGTAACTAAATATTTTTAAGATACTGTGTTGTCGAACAATTGTCATTTATTGTGAATATAGTGGAAAGTACGTAAGTTTCGATGCACATGTTCTCATTTCTAATATTATTGTGTTGTAGACGTAGACGATATTCATTCTTCTACTTTTTTCATCAAGCTGTTAGTTAACGCACTCACTGTTTTTTTTACTCACAATACAGAAAATTACCATCAGGGAATTTCCATTTGGGAAGGGAAATTTAGCGCTCGTGTCGATAGCTCGCCGGAAACGGCGTATCTTTATAACACCAATTAAACCCTCGCTTCCGCAAGCACTCTTAGGCAATCTTCGATGAATTGACATTGAAATTGATCCATAATGCTACCAACATATTCATGCCAGTTCGCCGACTTCAAATGAGCTACCGACGGGGCGGAATCGATAAAGCATTAGTCACACAACCGGGCTATTCAATTAACATTCGATTTGCCTCTTTGAGTTCGATGGTTATCGTTCATAGTGGAACAGATACGGAATTGAAGTTGGAGACGAGATATCGTTAGCTGGAATAATATGGATATAGTGTTGAATCATTAAAAACTAGTACTAGAGTATTATCTTATCGGAAAGAAAAACAAGAGTGCGTGCTTACAAAGTACACAAGTCAGAAGTGAAACTTCTTTGGCAAACTATATTTTATATCTCGTTTATATTTATACTTATCTGACGCTTTAGATTTCCGAGACTAATGCCTGATTTCACCAACGAGATATAAGGAAGTTCGTAACTACGAGGGTCGTTCAATAAGTCCTTACAAAATCCAAGAGATGGCGCTCGTAGTATCGGTAAAGATTTTTTTTCCGTTAGCAGCACTATCGATAGGAAAGCTGTCAAAATTTCAGCTCGATCCATGACGTAGGTCAATTTCTATCGTCGATTAAAGTCAACAACATTTGTTTATACATAACAATGGAGAAAAGCGAGTTCCGGGCTGTCATCAAACATTTCCATTTGAAAGGCTTAACGCCGAAAGAAATCAAAGCCGAGTTGGATGCAGTTCATGGCACATCTGCACCTGTGTTTGCGACAGTCTACAATTGGGTGAATGAATTTAAACGTGGCCGTTCATCCACAAAAGATGAACATCGTCCGGGACGCCCAGAGGAGGTGTCTACTCCTGAAATCATCAATAAAATCCACGACCTGATTTTGAGCGATCGACGAATTAAAGTGCGCGAATTAGTTGAGGCCACAGGCATATCACAAGGTACAGTCGCTTCAATTTTGCATGAAGAATTGTCTGTGAAAAAAATTTCGGCAAGATGGGTGCCGCGTTTGCTCTCAGAGGAGAATAAGCGCAATCGTGTGGTTGACTCTGAGGTCATGTTGGCGCTCTTCCGTCGCAATCCTGCCGAATTCCTTCGTCGATATGTAACTGTTGACGAAACCTGGATCCACTACTACACTCCAGAAACGAAGAGACAGTCGTCACAGTGAATTTTCAAGGGTGAACGGGCTCCAAAGAAGGCGAAAACAGTGGCATCGGCCGGCAAGGTGATGGCCACAGTCTTTTGGGATACGCAGAGCATCATTTTCATCGACTACTTGGAAAAAGGAAAAACGATAACAGGGCCGTATTACGCGTCATTATTGCAACGGTTGAGCGAGGAAATCGAAGAGAAACGTCCGCATTTGAAGAAGAACAAAATCCTCTTGCATCAGGACAATGCGCGTGTGCACACCTGTGCTGTTTCCATGGCCAAAATTGTGGAATTGAAGATGAAATTGTTACAGCATCCTGCTTATTCACCAGATCTGGCCCCAAGTGACTATTTCCTGTTTCCCAATCTGAAGAAATGGCTTGGCGGACGACGGTTCACTTCCAACGAGGACATCATTGCTCAAACGAATGAGTATTTTGCAGAACTTCCGAAATCCTTTTTTTTTGGACGGCATAAAAATTTTGGAAAAACGTTTGGAAAAGTGTGTAGAGCTGAAAGGAGACTATGTTGAGAAATAAAAAAAAATTTACCCTAAAAAAACAGTGTTTTCCTATCTTTTTCTAAGGACTTATTGAACGACCCTCGTAAGTAATTCCTACGATAGGAAATACTTAAATCCGATACTTACCTAAATCGGATTTCACGAGCCTAAGAAATTCTTAGTTAAGAAGTACCTTGTTAAAAACTTGATTTGGAAAGTTTTGTACATATAATTGGTAAGTACCACTGTTTAATACTAGACTATATAGTTGACAAAGGATAGTAAGAAGAGAAAAAATGATGGAAATATAATAATTTTATTATATCACTTTGAAGTTAAGCATTTCCTAAATACTCTAGGCAGACCTAACGTTAGGTATCTCCTATAGACCTTAGGCATTACTTAACGCGTGATGAAACGCAAATTGCACTTAGGAATTAGTATGGCCTAACTTTAGGAATTGGTTGGTGAAATCGGGCATTAGAGGGAGTGAAAGGAAGAGTTTAGAAAAGAGAATTTATGAAATATTTTTATTTTATATTTTATGGAAGATAGTATTTTAAATTCTCAAATAACGAGTGGCAAATTGAAATGCCACATGTTATTTGTAAATATTAAAATTTCCTAACCTAACGTGAACAGTAGCGTGTATTTGTTCTCGATCTCCCTTTCTCTCTCCCTCCTCTGGCAACATGGCTATGTGCTTCATGCTACGTTCGCCCATTCTCACTCTCTCTCAATGGGTCTCAATCGCTCTCTCCCTCTTTTTGAACAAAAACGTGACGCGTTTCATCCGTGAGAATTTTACACTCATGACCGCAAAGAAGTTTCACTTCAAAAAAATTTGGACAGAATTTCATTTTATTCAGTATAATAGCAGACTTGCTGAACTTCTATCGACATAACGATCTCATATAATCTACGAGGATCGGCAGACAATCTAAGTATTAGCTGCCTAGTTGAAAAATAGTATATTGTATAACTAGCATTCCGTCCAAGTTATATACTATATAAATTTTTTACGACTATAACATATAATAGCGGAATTATTTATTTATTCGCTAATATATGAATGATTTGAAGGCATTCACATATTTTTCTTCTGATATTTCTGTGAATTTTTTTTCGTATGATTTTCAACCAATCAGGACGATCAAATTAGTTGAGTTACCTTGTATAATTTCGATAATACCTGATTATATATAGAGTAGCTCTACCAATCGGAAACTAACAAGACCGTCAAATTTTGACGTTTATCAATAACTGTTCGAAAATGAGTCGATTCGGAGATTTTACTCAATTTACTCAATAAATAATCGTATTAAATACAATGCGTACTTCAAAATAAATACGGTTATACATCTCAAACTTCCTACATAATTACAAATCGTGTCAGTTTGACAGAATAATATTTATTAGACTGTCAAACTGACACATCAGGTATAACCTGATTATTTTGAAGTACTTATAGTATTACTACTGATTATATAATTCATGTGTGAATAAGCCAATAGAATCCGTGAATTTTGCATAGTTACTGCATATTGATAAGTTGATATATCCTTGAAGATTGTTTGACGATTATCAAAAAAAATAATAATTAAGCTCGGTGAAGCTATGCAACGCTTTGGTTATAATCCTGGCTGTGTTGTTTATAGACGACATATAAATACACGACCGCATTTTTTGAGCATGCGCATAAGTCACAATATTATGCGCCATTTTAAAAATTTAAATTAAGGCGCGAAAGTTCGTGAGTTAAAATAGCGTAGGAATGCGAATCATGCCTAAGATTTTCTCAATTATTATTTAACATCAATATGATATACAGATAACAATTCTAGGAGGAAACTCTCAATGCAATTAAAATTTGATTAGCCGAAATATTTTGGAGTTATAAGACAAAAGACCAATGATTATTTTTTTGAAATTATTCAAGAGCACCTGAGCAGGTGTATCGAACTGAGACCATTGCCCGAGCTAGGATTCATGTGGAGTGGGCAATAAGAAGAATGAAGAAGTCCAAATTTTAGATTTTATTCCACACACACTTCAACAACGTGCTATTTGCTGTGCAGGTGATTGAGGCCCTAAAAAATTTGCAACCACCTCTTATCAGAGAAGTTGAGGAATCATACATATCAACTGAACTTGTCTAGTTGAGAAAAATTTTGTGACAATTTTAGAATTTCATTGAATATTTATTCATTTAGTTGTTAACCGTTTTGTTTATTTTCATACTCGTAATCTGTAAGATTTAAAATCAATACATAAAATTACAAAATTATTTGCTACTGAATTTCCTCTTTAATTCACCCTATTAAGAAAGTGTAGCTTTCTTTTAAATATTTTATGTAACTGTGTGAATATATATTTTCACAGAGTAGACATAACAATATGTATAAAGTATCTTTCATTCCAGATAGTGTATCTACTTATATTTAATCATCTCTACCCAAAATTTTAAAAAAGTAGTACATTCTAGTCTTTTTTAGTATGTTAAAGTATTTGTTTCAATTATAATGTCTGAACATAAGTACATACTGAAACGGTGTTCTATAAGTAAAAATAGGTTTAAAGAAACAGGTTCAAAGCAAATAGATAATTTTAAAATGTTTTACTTGTTAACGAAACAATAACATATAGGTAGAAGGTAGATCAAAACTGATGGTAACATAACTAATATGAAAAAAATGGTTGACAATAACAAGTAATATATTTAACAGAATTTATAAGTAATAAGTGGAATAAAATTGGTTAAATAAAAATTTGGAATGACTAAAATATTTGCTTCCCAATCTCTGGCCTTCAAGATTTCCACAATTTAATTCCACACTCGTTAGGGGTCCAGGCTACCAGATAACATTTTTCCCTCTTTGTTATGTGTAGCTGTCCCTGTATTTGATTCCAGTATTTGTGATTTTTATTTACCTTATTTTTTAAATATTAAGTAGCTTCAACTGAAGGAATTAAATTTAGCACTACAACTTCAGGCTCTTTTTGAAGGAGCCAAGTGAATCCAACCAGGATTGAATTGAAATTTTTTGGAAGGCTCTGAATTTCTGTGGAATTTGCAGGTCTTGCAGTGGCTGTGGGTTCAGGATTTTACAAAGGAAACATTTTTATCAAACTTCTTGTTTCTTAATTCCCCCTTTAGCTTATTGTGGAGCATTCCATGAACAAGCCTTCTCTGTTACACTAATATTGTGGTGTGCATGAATACATACTGCAGCCATGTGGTCACTTGTCCTCTTGGCAATCCCATTATCTGGATCAATGGACAACTGTAAGAAAAAGTATATTGTATATTATACAACTAAATACTACAATAGTTTATTAAATGCAATTAATGAATTAAATCAATAGCATAGGTACAAATAAAAATCATATATGTTCGAATTTTACACGTTATTATGAATAAGCTATTGAGTATATATTTTCTTAAAACATCACTCGAGCTGCGCTCTCGTGATACTTCGCAAAATACGTCTCGTGACTGGGAAGTCTAATCGATTATTTTCGATGCTTTTGTGATATTATAACTGACTATTCTGACACTTTTTTGTGGCTTCATTAATTTCTGGGTGAATAAGTTCTAAGTCACTTTTGCTGCTCATTATTTGACTCAAGTTCTAATATCTGACTAAATGGAGCTGTCACTATTCTTTGCTTGAATTTTTTCCTTCGATGGGAGATAATTTGTATGATGATAACACTGTGAGACTTCATTGTGTTATCAGGTAACGAATTGAAATTGAAGATACACGATGCAACTTATTGTTTAATTGAGAACAGTTACGGAAGATCATTATTGTGATATGACCATTTAAAACAGTAGATTTAGTAGTAAAAACAATACATTCCCGGACGATAGTGTAAACTAAACAAGCATTGAGGTCTGGGAAGAGATACACACTATTTATTTTTAAATCGCAATCAACATCGTTATTGAGGAATATTTATAAATTCATAACAATTTTTGATTACCATCTCATTACCTATGATATTTAGAGGGAAAAATAGTGACAAAGGGTATGACTTCCCATATTCAATAATTTTACAAACTGCAATATATCTGTAAATACAAAAATAGTTATAATAAACGTTTCAAATGTATAATAATATATTCAGTAAATATTCCTGATTCGGGCTGGTTGTTGGCGTGTATTTATTCACTGTCCAAAATGTTTAAAAAAAATCGGTAGGGCCCGAATTGTAAGACCTAGGCCGAAAAGATTTTCTCGGAACGTTTTCGGTCCGAGAAAGTATGTATTCTTCAACGATTGTAGGAAAAACTAATTTCCTCGACTT
This sequence comes from Cynegetis impunctata, assembly GCA_030704885.1. Classification (NCBI taxonomy): domain Eukaryota; kingdom Metazoa; phylum Arthropoda; class Insecta; order Coleoptera; family Coccinellidae; genus Cynegetis; species Cynegetis impunctata. The sequence goes on from JARQZK010003649.1 coordinate 28,078, forward strand.
TTGAAATCACAGAGGAAAAATATCGATGACGTTCCTGATAAGGGGGTGGAAAGGGAGTAAGTGTTATGGGGGAACGCGCGCTAATAGCTCGCCTTGCTGGATTGGCTGTTTACGAATGATTAGAATAATCGAGTGGATGTCACTGGGCTTTTTACGGCCGCAACGGGAATTAAAATGGGGTATGTTTATAGCTATTCCACAGTTAAGAGCGGTAAGTAGCCCTCAGTGATTCTGTTAATGTTCGAAATGCTCGGACAGTGGAAACCATAAAATGTTTATTGCTGTTTGAGTTTAGTGCATTCGCTTACAACGTTATCATTTAAGTAAACTTTTAAATATTTAAAATATATACTGAAAGATTTATGAGTCAGTAATGTGCGACTATAAAAAAGATATCCGTTCTTTAGTAGAAAATTTATATGCTGAAAAGAACAGGTGTTAGTTATATAGTTATGTAGGATATCATAACATAGGAAGAACGCTGGACGTTCTTGGATATCTCAAAATCTAATTGTTGATGACCTATTGATTATCAACTAATCTCCTATAATTTGGTATGTAGAAGCACCACGTTGCAACTGTTATTTTTTACCGATTCAATATAACTCCTCAAATTGTTGAGTTGAGTTCAAAAGCAATGTTTGTCTCTATGTTATTATTTATTCTTCATTATTATTATATTATTACAGTTAACTATTAGCAGTTCAATTACATATTAACTTATTTTAAATTACCTGATCAATTTTACATTTTCATAAGTACAATTCACAAGTATGCACCTAGCTGATGTGTCAGCAACTATCGTTATATGCATATCAGTGTTACAAATAAGAAGAAACAAAACGAACGGTAGTAACACAAACAATAACAAAAGAAACAGCAATTTCAATAGTAAATACATTAGCATGATTATGTTCTATTTATGTGAATAAAGTATCTGCATTTATTGCGAACTATTTTTATTTAATTATTTTTTCAATTTCATTTGGCAGGATGTTATAAATTGTTAATTAATGACGGAATTGTTCAATTGAAGCCTGCAAAATGGAGAATATCCTGAAGTGTGGAAGATGGCATTAGTCAAGCCTTTACCTAAGAAGCTTAAGGTGGAGTCTCAGATCTGAGACCGATTTCCCTATTGCCGATACTTGCAAAAATGCTCGAACTGTTGGTGTATGACATGGTACATAAATTCATATGTGAAAAAAATATTTTACCTGATATGCAATCGGGTTTCAGAGCTGGTCATAGTATGACAACTGCACTTGCCAAGGTAACAACTGAGATAGCGCATAATATGAACAGGAGGTTGATAACATGTTTGGTTCTGCTGGACTATAGTAAGGCATTTGATCTAATTAGTCATAAACTGTTGCTTGCTATGATGAAGTATTTTGGTTTTTCCGATGAAGTAGGCCTGTGGTTTGTAGAAGTGGATGGGTTGAGATCAACTTCCGCCTTGGTGGTGCATGAAGTTCCTCAGGGAAGTATTTTGGGTCCGCTCTTGTTTTCATTATATACAACTGGTCTTCCTGAGAAACTGTCCTATTTTTCATATCACATGTACGCAGACGACACCCAAATAACAATGGGATTTGCACCACAGGATGCTTGTTTAAGTATGCAAAGAATAAATATGGACTTGAATAGTATTGAGATGTGGTCATGGATCAATTTTGAACCCAACAAAATCTGTTTACCTTATGGTTGGAAGTAGAGGAATTAGAAACAAGTTTGATCAATATAATTTTATGGAACTGAATATAAATGGAACAGTATTAGAACGTGGAAAATCAGCGAGAAATCTGGGTGTGATGTTTGACATGTTTGATCTGAATTTTGAGAAACACGCGAATAAAAAAATCGGCAACTCTTACTGCAAGTTAAGAAGCATGTACTCCTTTAAATACTTGTTGCCAGAACGGCTGAAGTTGACCCTGGTGGAATCTTTGATTTGGTCCCAGTTGGACTACTGTAGCGTGATCTATCTCCACTTTCTAAACAAGGAATGCCAGGAAAGGATGCAGTTACTTCAAAATGCATGCATGAGATTTGTATGCTGCATCAATAAATTTGATCACATAACTCCATCCTATGCCAAATGTAAAACATTGAAGCTTGAACATAGAATGATGTTTCAGTTCGCAATGTTTGTGTACAAAAAACTGAAATTGAGTGCCCATCATATCTTCACAACTACATGACACGAAGAGAGGACCTACACAGTCTCCATCTCAGGAATGTAATCAGGTTCCATGTACCTGAATATTGTGGACAAAAATTCAGAAAGTCATTTGCATTCTTATCTGTAAAACTGTTGAATAGTGATGTTTTTCATCTAATGCAGAACTCTTCTCAGAATGTTTTTAAAAGATGTTATAAGGAATACTTGTTCAATTTAATGTTGATGTAAAATTTGAAATTGTTGATTATTCTAACTATTATTTATTGGTGTCATGGAAGAACACTTATGTGAATGTCACCTTTTGTGTACCTGTGTGGTGGTTGCATAATAAATATTTTATTATTTATTATTATTTATAAGCTGCACTGATGAGGACTAATAGGATCGAAACAGCTGCATGCAGATTTTGAAACAGAGCGACTTTACGTTTTCTATAATTCACTGTTTTATTGTGAATGTAGAATACGTGTCGGGGAATACATATAACCAGCTATTTTGAAAAGTTGCATGATGGTTCCTTTGAATTTTTGAAGAATTTTTCTTGTTGACTTTATGTTTTACAAAAACTGAATCACAAGAAAACATTTTATCTAGTTCAAATTATAGCTGAACAATGTTAAAAATACAAGTATTTTGACGGATTTTTGACTCGAGGTTTTTATACAATAAGATTCGCAATTTGAACGTGAAAATTCGCTCGAAAATTATCAAACAATCTACTAGAAGCATTAGATATTTATGTAATAGAGAATTACACACTTCCTAGCACAATAAAGATGAATAATAGAAGCATGACATTTCACCCCAGCACATCAATAATAGACAATATCAATAATTCGTTCTCATTTGAACTCATCAGTACAGTTCACTCAAGATATAGTGAGTCGTCAACTCTAGAAGGAAAAAAGCAATATTTTATCTGTTCCTCGAGTACGTGTACATAGAATAGAATAAGTTTATTAATTTCATAGATTATTCGTACAAATATTAAATATAAATATGCACAAAATAAAAATTAAACAAGTCACAAAAAACAAATACAGAAAGCTTATTTATAACAATAAACCCTGAACTCCTCGACCGAGTAAGGTTCACATTTCATAATTAACATGTGAGTGCTTCTCTTAAAGGTCCCATGATTTGAAATAACCTGTAGATGTTTAGGTAACACATTGAACAACTTGAGTGCCATGTACTCTGTGCCTCTTTCACGTAGAGTGGTAGAATGAATAGGAAAAAAGTACGGAACACTTTGCCTTGTATTATTAATATTCTTAAATTTTGCATTCTTGATTTTTATGGAAAAATGTAAGTATTTTATATATATACAGCCCATAGAAAGTGAATAAATTGTGCTTTCTGAAGAGACCACGACAAGATTGTCTGTGGTCGAGGCGCAGCATAGATCTAACTGTCCATTTTTGGCAAATAAAGAGACTATCAGAGTGGATGGAGCCTCCCCAGAAAATGATACCATAGTAAAGGATAGATTGGTAATTAGCAAAATATAGAATTGTTAGGACATGCAAGTGAACTAGATCTATCAACATAAAAAGGGTAAAGGACGCCGAATTCAGCTTCTTTCTGAGCTGATCAATATGAAGGTCCCATCTCAAATTCTTATCCAAGGCAATACCGAGGAAACACACGGAATCTCTCACTGGTATCTGGTTCTCGACATCACCAACAAACTTCGGGAAAGCAACCTTTGATCGGAAAAAGACACTCTCAGTTTTTTGTAGATTGATTTTCAGTTTATTATTATTGCACCAAATTCCCACTTTATTGATAACTGACACCGCAGAAATCAGAGCAGCACTGACATCCGTTGAGTTTATGAGAAAATTCGTGTCGTCGGCAAACATAATAGCATTACAGTCATTATATGAGCAATTACCAGGAAGCGAGTTTATGAAAACGAGAAACAAAAGTGGCCCCAGGATACTACCCTGTGGTACCCCCTTCGTAATCACTCGGTCCTCAGATACGTATGAAACACCACCTCTCAACAACACTACTCTCTGTTTACGATTTGTGAGGTAGCTGGAAATTAAATAAAACTGTCTATCTCTAATCCCACACGCTTCAAGAAAAAAGAGGAGCAATTTGTGATCAATAAGATCAAAAGCTTTCAATAATTCGAAAAATAGTCCTAACGGTACTTCACCCTTCTCAAGAGCGATGAGACATATGTAATGGGAAGAATCTTTTTCATCCAGAAATTTGTATGTGCAAGTGCATTAGGGATGAGTGATGAGTTATGGAAGAGACAATTTGCAGAAAAGAGCAAAAGAATATGTCGTATACCGATTTGTTTTAGCAGTTCAATCAAAATGAATAAGGAAAATTCTTCGAAAACTCTATCGCAGCGAGCTGCATTAGAAGAGCAGGTGTTCATAACGTATCCTGTTTAAAAAATATATTCATTAAATTATGATTTTTTTTCCAAATTAAAAAAGATATGCGCCCTATAATGTGTAAACAATATTTATTTCTTCCCCAGGGATCAGATTCCCAACCAATTCATACCAAAACCAATTACATCCAAGTTATCATACGAAACTACGTACTTACCAACTTTCAAGCCTATTTCTATAAAATTGCGCCCTTTATCATGTAAAGAAGATTTATTTCCTGCTCCGGGGTGGTCAACCTTCCAACTAATTCATATAAAAATGAATAGCATCCAAGATATAGTACGAAACTACCTATCTACAAAGTTTCAACCGTATGGTACCAAATTGTGCCTTCTATCGTGTAAATAAGATTTATTTCCTTCCCTGGGGGTCAACCCCTCAAGCAATTCGTATTAAAACCTATCTCATTCAATATATCATACGAAACTACCTACTCACAAACTTTCAATCTAATTGCTCTAAAATAACGCCCTTTATCATGTAAACAAGATTTATTTCTTCCCCCAGGGGGCAACCTCCCAACCAATTCGGACCAGAACCAATCCCTTCCAAGATATCTTTAGAAAATACCTACCTACAAACTTTTAACCCCATTAATCCAAAATTGCGACCATCATCATGTAAACAAGATTTATTTCTTCCCCCAGGGGGTCAACCCCCCAACCAATTCAAACCAAAACTGATCCCATTCAAGATATCATACAGAACTACCTAGATACAAACTTTCAACCCTATTGCTACAAAATTTCGCCTTCTATATATATATATATATATATATATATATATATATATATATATATATATATATATATATATATATATATATATATATATGAAATTGAGTTTTGGTGCCAAGCATCATAAAAAGTCATGAAACGAACTATGCTAATCGCACCCATTTTAATAAGCAGGTTTTCCAAGTGAAAACCTGCTAATAATTCAAAACTATCATTCCAAGGAAGCTGGTTACATGTATTTCACGACGCAAAATCTGCATTCACAATGCAACAGTGAAATATAGAAAATATCAAGTCACAATCTGCATACAGACTCAAGATCTGTATACAGTTATCCGGATATTATTAGATCTCTTCAGTACAGCTAACTTGACTCGGAGTAAATTGACATATTTCTTGTTGTTCCCCAAAACAAATCGTTGCGGAACTACTATATGAATTCCAAGCCATAGCGCCATCTGCCAAATATATTAGGAACCAACAACTCACAGTTTAGATCGAAAAAATGCAGAATTTCGTGCAAATACTTCCTGACATGTTATTAATGTTCACTTTAGGAGATATATGTAATTTACTATAGTTATCTAGTATTATAAGTACATGAATTGATTGTTCAATCAAAATGAATTTTGAAGAAATCTCATTCATGGAAATTCGAACAAAGTTTTTAGAGAAGTAGCTCTATGTCTCCTACGTGTGATTATCCTTACAAGTATTTGTTGATCTCTTTCTCTTGTGGTTGATGCCAAATTCAATATGTGTTTATATAGAGTGAGAGAGGCCCCTGATTCGTACCCCGGAGCCTTAGAGTTTTACTCATGACGTAATTCACTGCATGCAAACTTATAAGACAAACTTTGGACCAGTGATCATACTCTGACCCCTACCTCATTCCTTCGCTTTATAACTAAACGATCTTTAATGCACTTGAACATAAAACTGTATCCTATGATCAGCCTCATGTACTTTCAAGCGTAAATCAAGCAGTCTGTCTTAGTCCGGGGAAGTAAGATCAAAAAATCTATGAACGAGAAAAATAAAAAAAGTAGGGGTCATAATTTTTTTTAAGTAAGTGCACTGATTCCTCATCGCTTTCCTAAATTTCTGACCAAATCCCGTGAAAGCTCGAAACACAGCTTGCAAGCACATTTGAAAGCACTAAAATTCGATGATTTTTTGCTTATAACTTTTTCTGATGTACTCGCACAAAAAAATCGTTGAGATCAAATTCACAGTAAATTCTATGCCCTACACAATGACGTAATTCGACTTTTGAAATGAAAATTTTTTCGACTCAAAATTTTCCAAGAAATGAAAATTGTTTCGAAAGGTCGTGTTTTAACCGGCAACCATACTGAAAATAACCATATCGAGATCAAAACATAGGAAAACATAGATGGTGTTCTATAAAAAAATTACGTATTTTCAAATTTGGAAAATTCAAAATCGCGGCCGCAAAAATCGAATATATATGCTTGTTTTTCAATCACGCTTCCTCTTGAAAACATTAACGATATCGAAACGCGGTTGATTGCAATCGATAGGGAAAAAGTTTTAGTTTTAGGCATAAAATAAAAAAAATTTTATAAATTTTTTTACATAACTTTTTTTAAAAATTTATTAAAAAAAAATTTTAATTGTTGAGGTTTTCCTCATTTTTGCATTGAAAAATAAAGTCAATCATTATACTCATACTCGAAATGTATTTGCCGTTAAAAAACGCGTATTTCAAAAAAAAATTGTTTAAATACAATAATCACAAGCCGAGATATAGAAGCTCAAAGTTCGCTTCGTACTGTGACCATACTATTTTCAAATTCTTATTGTTGCATTAGATTATTTCACCTGTGTGGTGATTAAATACAGATTTAAAAGAACGTTGGGTCACTGGCTGCATCAAAAATAAATCAGTAGTCTTGCCGCGTTCGCCCGAATATGAACGCGGCAGCTGCTGTGTGACACAACTTTATTTAAAATCTGTATTTGATCAGTACGCAGGTGCAACAATCTAGTGCAACAATCAGGATTTGAAAATTTTTAATTGTATGGTCACAGTACGAATCGAACTTTGAGCTTCTATATCTTGGCTTCTGATTATTGTATTTAAACAATTTTTTTTTGAAATACGCGTTTTTTAATGGCAAATACATTTCGAGCATGAGTATAATGATTGACTTTATTTTTCAATGCAAAAATGAGGAAAACCTCAACAAACAAAATTTTTTTTTTGATAAATTTTTAAAAAAAGTTATGTAAAAAAATTTATAAAATTTTTTTTTATTTTATGCCTAAAACTACAACTTTTCCCCTATCGATTGCAACCAACCGCGTTTCGATATCGTCAATGTTTTCAAGAGGAAGCGTGATTGAAAAAAAAGCATATATATTCGATTTTTGCGGCCGCCATTTTGAATTTTGATCTCGATATGGTTATTTTCAGTATAGTTGCCGGTTAAAACACGACCTTTCGAAACAATTTTCATTTTTTGGAAAATTTTGAGTAGAAAAAATTTTCATTTCAAAAGTCGACTTACGTCATCGTGTAGGGCATAAAATTCACTGTGAATTTGATCTCCACGATTTTTTTGTGCGAGTACATCAGAAAAAGTTATAAGCAAAAAATCATCGAATTTTAGTGTTTTCAAATGTGCTTGCAAGCTGTGTTTCGAGCTTTCACGGGATTTGGTCAGAAATTTAGGAAAGCGATGAGGGGTCAGTGCGCTTACTTAAAAAAAATTATGACCCCTACTTTTTAATTTTTCCTCTCTATATACTTACTTCCCCGGACTATCTCCCAAATGCTCAAGGTAGGAATAAATCACGTGCCTTTGCCTTTTAATGTTGTTGACTCACTCTATCCCGAATGTGCAGTACTGATGAGAGCAAATGAGATCAAAACTCTATCGAAACTGTATATTATTCTTAGGTTGGTTATTACATTATTACAAAAATATTCAAATCTATATTCATGTTGGTAATATCAAAAAAATTTTTAGCATTATTTCGACTTCAAGCAATGAAAGGGTCCGAAGTTGCTAACTTTGGCTGTAAGGAGCTTTTAATGTTCTTCATTTAAACCATCTCCATCTTCGAGTATGTTAACAAAACATGAGTTACGCATCGTGCTTTTCTCTATATAGCTTCTGAGCTATATGAACAACTTAAATATGTTATTTTTGCACTGTGCCAATCAACAAAAACGGAAAGAATGAAAAAAGTGTGGTTTCTTCTGAGAAGAATTGGAAAAGTGCTTTAATTAGTATATTGCGTGTATCTCAACTTGAAGCATATCCTTCACATCGATTTATCGTCCTTAAAACCGCTTTTCATACCGAATAAAAGTTTCTATCAGCAGCTAGGGCTTTAATTCCAGATTGACGGCTAAGCAACATGAGAGTAAATTCGGACCCCTCGAATGCTGACTCGTAATGATATATAACTCCTATTGAAGATCAATCATTCAGTTCCCTGGATAAAAACGTAATACTCTGAAATGGAGTACATATCAGGGAGTTCCTAGCATTCGGAGATCTATAATGTCTATGTTGAGGCCGATTCCAAACGAGTCTGGCCTTTCATTTCCTCTAATATTCTTTTAGAATTCGACATAATCTTTATATTCTTTCTTAGATTGTAAGGACATATCTGCTAGCAATGTAATAGGAGCTGAAGGGCCTATGTCTAGGTCGTATTAAAAACTTGTTTCTGTAGTAGAGGGAGTTTCATCACGTGCAATTCTTGATTTCAACGCATATAAGTACCTAATCAATTTCCGAAAATGAAGAATATTTAGTATGTGGTTCAAACCAAGTTACCGATGAACTTCATTGTTGATGCATATATTTGTTTGAAATGATCAAAATAAAAATATTATTTCAATATATCTATAGATATTTCAGGCTTTATTGATCCAAATACACTGTACATAGCTTGAGATTAACTGTTAAAATTAATTGAACACAAAGAAATTCCACTATGTTACCTATCTCAAAATAGTTGAAAATGTTGCAATTTCATTTGCATGAACATCATCTGGAGATTCATTCTGGAAAATTCATTAGGAATAATGAAGGAGAATATACATCAAGGACTGTTTATTAAAATGGGCCAGCCAATTTGACAATTTGAGACTCTCAATGTTCTTAAATAGGTTACGGTTTGAATATATCAAATATATTTTATGTATATATATATATATATATATATATATATACATATATACATATATACATATATATATTTTATATATATATATATATATATATATATATATATACATATATACATATATATATATATATATATAGATATATATATATATATATCAATAAATATATAACTTTTTGATAATTATTAGCAATAGCAGGCTTAGTGGATCTCAAAAAACTCGATTTTATTAAAAATGTCCTGGCGAACGTCAACTTTTTAATAAAATCGAGTTTTTTGAGATTCACCAAGCCTGTTATTGCTAATAATTATCAAAAAGTAAAAAATAGTTCACAGGCAACAACAATTCCAATAAATATATATATATATATATATATATATATATATATATTATATATATATATATATATATATATATATATATATATATATATATATATAGGGTGTATCATTTAAAACTGTCCACCCTCAATTACTCAACAACAAATCAGAATTTGTGAAAACACTCAGACATGTCGATTTTTGATGACAGGGGCACATGATCTGGGATACAAAGCTTGTTTCTACTAGCAACCCCCTGGAGAGGGTTGCAATCCCATCAGGAATGTGAATAGGGTTAGTGGGTAGTTTTGTAGCACAAATGTATGCATGGATTCAAATTTGTATGAACCTGCAGTTTGTGTTCTTATCAAGTAAGTATTCACAAAGTTACAGGGTGTTTTTTACGGAATTATGGTACCGATAAAACTAAATGAAACAGAGATGTTCTGTTAGAACTGTTAAAAAGTTGTCACAGGAAACTGGATATTCAAGGGCAAGTGTCCACTGAATACTGAAGCTGGCTAAGTTCCATCCTTATGAATCCTATGTATATATGTATATATATACATTTATATATATTAAATATATATATATATATATATATATATATATACATATAAATAATAATAATAATAATAAAGCATTTTGATACAAAGTTAGTGAGTGTATTCAATATGTAATAAAGTATTGTCTTTTTTTAAATCCGAACGTTTTTATTGCTGATTCTTTGTAACAAATAGTGATTCCCTTTATAATTTCTAGAAAAAATGCTGGAATGTACACAAAATTCAAAGGCCATTATCAATTTATTCGATATAAATATTTTCAGGAATAGCTCCTCTGAATTAAATTCCTTGGTTTACTGGAATCCGCAGAATTTGGAATTACAGTTTCAGTTGGCCCATAATTTCACGCTTTCTCCGACCTTGCTGTCAACTTTCTCAATCAAAGAACAAATTAAAATTTCTGTTTAATTATTTCGTCATTCAGCACTAAATACCTAAAACTTTGCCTGCTCTCTGAATCTTCAAAGTTATAACAAACAGTGGAAGCATGAGAGAAAAATTTAATTTTTCGGGTAGAGATTATGCAGTATACATTTCTTTGAAATTAATTTCAAGGCACTATGAAGAGGTAAACAGAAAACAAAGTTTCGAGAATAGCACATACCTAACCTTTCACGAATAATAGAAAAGCAGAGCTTTCAGACGTTGTAAACAGAATAACTGAAACTTTATTTAGAATCTCTTGTGTGTCTATTCACTGGATTTAGCTACTGAAAAAACAACTCTTAAGAAAAAATACTTGAGCCTGAAGCTACAGTTCCACCGGAGGAACATTTAAAAATATTGTGGAACATTTTGCTGCTGTTGCGTGTTTCCGAAAATGTTCCAAAATGTTCCTAAATATTCCTTAAAATTTATTTATGTTTCGGCAACAACTGTTGACTGTTTCTACTTGTCACCCGTCAAGCTTCGATTCCACCGGAGCAAAATTTTTGTTGCTATTGCGTGTTTCCGTAAATGTTTCAAAATATTCCTACCCTTTCCAGCCCGAATTATTAAACAGAATAAAAAAAAAATATTTTTTGACTTTAACTATGAGTAAGAAGTATCCTAAACACACTTATGAATCAAAAATTAATTTTTCTTATGTTTTTAGTGAAAACTTGACTTGATGCCATATGGCGTCATTGGACATATGTACTGAGCACTTTGGGATGAATATTGAAAAAAAAATCGTTTTATCAAACAGTATTATTTTTATTTCGAATGGAATGAAACGAAACAATTCTTGTCTCTTGTCAAACACAAGGCCATTTTACATTTTTGACACATTATTCGTGAATAAGCATAAACACAGAATCTACATCTCTGTTTGTTCGAAATATGTACGGGCCAGTGATTCATGGCATCATAGCGTACATCATCTATTGGGATTGCTGTAACATTTCTTCTTACAGGAAGTGATTGAAGAACGCATGAGTCTGAAGAAGGCCTTCCTCTTTTACGAGATTCAGATATTCCTGCATACATCAAACCTTGAGCTAGCTCTGATCGAAAGTCGATCAAAGCTTTGTACTTTTTACCCATTTGACTCATATGCCTTCTATAAAGTAGCCAAGCATTTACTATACACATATCTACTATGTTCCAAAATATCCGAAGGTAATATCTTCTGACGCCAATATTGATCCTATACAAAGATACCAGCATGTCATGTAGATCAACACCACCCATGAAGGTATTATAATTCTTCACTATATTTGGTCGAGGAACTTGAATATATCTCTTCTCAGCAACGCTCCATTGTTGCACACTTTCGACAGGTTGAACTCCTTTATGAGTCGACAGTAAATAAACAGATTTGTTGTCGAACCACTTGATGGCTATAATATTATCTCGATTTGATCGATAGTCGAAAGATCCCCTGCCAATTCTCTTCAATTCATCATCTGCTTTCATGATACATCCAGGTAATCGGTTGCTTCTGACAGTTCCTGTAGCAAGAATGCCTAGACTTCTCAGATCGAGAAAAAGGTCAAGTGAAGTGAACCAATTATCACAATATAGTTCATGATTTTTATATTTTGGAACATTATCTACTAGCCTCATAACTATATCTCCACTTAGACCAAGTGGAGAAGCATTTTTGACGCTTCCTTTGCCAACGTAAATTTCAAAGTCGTAGACGATTCCACTTACACCTGCTCTTGCGAACAATTTTATTTTTTGGATTGATTGGGCCGATACTTGGTGTAAATTAATGAACATATTAAAACAATGGTTAAAAATAACAATTTACACATTTATTATAAGAAATAACGCATGACGCACGTTTCGGTGGAACTTCACCTTCTTCAGATGCTAATGGCAAACTAACTAAGAAATGACAAATTATGTAGAAGGGGTAAATACAAAGATGGTTACAAATAATTATTAGAAAAGGAAAAACCAATTCTGAACTGCTAGTCAGGTAGCTCGGTAATTTTGAAAAGATTAAGAAGGGGGCTTGAAGTATGATCGATTTTGCTATTCAATAGGAGACCGAAATGCTTGTATTTATTTATCTGTAATGATTCTAAAAAATTGAATTTAATTCCGTTACTTTCAGTATTTAATATTTTAAAATCAAAATTGAATGTGTGATTTTCTTGGATTAAATGGTTTGCATAATGTGAATCCGACTTCTGATTAACAAAGCTACGTTTGTGTTCTGAAATTCTAGTTTGAAAACTTCTGAAGGTTCTACCAATGTAAAGCTTATCTTTAATCTTTAAAGATAATAAATCGGGAGTTTATAAAATTAATTGTGGCGATTGTGATAAGTTTTACAGTGGTAGAACTTTCAGAAGTTTTCAAACTAGAATTTCAGAACACAAACGTAGCTTTGTTAATCAGAAGTCGGATTCACATTATGCAAACCATTTAATCCAAGATAATCACACATTCAATTTCGATTTTAAAATATTAAATACTGAAAGTAAGGGAATTAAACTCAATTTTTTAGAATCATTACAGATAAATATATACAAGCATTCCGGTCTCCTATTGAATAGCCAAATCGATCATACTTCAAGCCCCCTTCTTAATCTTTTCAAAATTACCGAACTACCTGACTAGCAGTTCAGAATTAGTTTTTCCTTTTCTAATAATTATTTGTAACCATCTTTGTATTTACCCCTTCTACATAATTTGTCATTTCTTGTTTTTGATATAACAGAGAATCATAGTTAGTTTGCCATTAGCATCTGAAGAAGGTGAAGTTCCACCGAAACGTGGGTCATGCGTTATTTCTTATAATAAATGTGTAAATTGTTATTTTTAACCATTGTTTTAATATAAACAATTTTATTCCCCATTTATGAGGTTTATTTTTGATATATTGTTTCAGGCTACTTCTGCCTTTGAAGGGAATGATAATTTCATCTAAACACATATGCTCTTCTGCTTCGAGCGTTGCTAAATTTGATTTTACTGCATCTACGACTGGTCTCACTTTGAATAATTTATCATAAGCAGTATCATCACGCGATTTCATTTTCGAATTATCATTCAGGTGGATGAAGTTTCTAAGTTTGTCGAATCTGTTCCTGGACATAGTATCCGCGATAGGTGCATATCTTGTCGATTCCGCCCAGTACATCCTGTAACTTGGCATTTTTACTAGGCTACTCAAAATATGAATACCTATGAACTGTCGGATTTCGTTTATTGTAGTGTTGATGGAAGATCCAGTTTTCTCTACAGAATATAAATTCGTTTGCTGTACTATATTCTGGAGAATATCATCATCAAAAAAATATTTGAAATAATATAACGGCGTTTGCTCTGGCTCTGGTGGATCTGAAAATTCGATTTCACACACGGAGGGATCAGAATCCAAATCGTTTTGAAGCCAGTTGTAAGTTTTTCTCATCCTTTTCGTTGATTTTTGTTGGGTTTGGCCAAACAGTGTAGCTAATGGCACATCATCATCAAAATCATAATCTACCTCATTCTGTATTTCATGACTCATTGTATCCTCTATCATATCAACTGTCTGGTTACTACTTCTTTCAATGATATCTTCCTCATCCTCATTGTCTGATTTTTCGATATCTAAATCAGATATATCTCCTTCGAGTAACAAGATGAGATGTTTTTCTTCCTCTTCAGTTAGTCCTACTCTAGTCATCTGAAATTTATAATGAAATATATTATTGGCTGATATCATCAGCATTATCACAAAAAAAAAAAATTCCTCATAAATGCCCACTGACTCCATATGGAATCATACAACTTTGGGCGGTCAGGAGGGGTTTATTAGAAAAAACAATGAAAAATCTATTGAAATAAGTATAAAATAGTATCTTTACTTACCCTTTCCGCAGATATTTCTGAATTTTCGATGATGATTACAGTAATAACAATGGAAAATGATCACGTGTCACCTAATGAATTATAACGTGTAGTAAGTAGTCACGAATATGAAATGATTTTTATGAAAAATCTGTAACCGACTCAAATCATAATTGTGCCGCCATCTACTAATAAATAGTAGAATTGATTCTTAGCGAATTCATTGTCGAATAAGTTCTTATTTGTCCGAAATGACCGCTGTTACCAGAACAATGCCATATGGCATCACTGGGCTGGAAAGGGTTAATGTTACTTGAAATTTCTTCATTTTTCGAGTGTTGACTTTTCCTACTTGTCGCCAGTTTCCATTTTGAGCGGTGAACTTCAAAAGAAAATAGGAAAAATGTGTAAAAAATCCGTGTTGCTATCGCAGTGGAAACGTATCGAGAACGTAACTAGTGAACATTCGTGTCGCAGATTTTCAGTGTTTAGTGAAGTACGAAAACGAATAAATGTATAGCTACGGTTTCACCGGAGGAACATTTTTGTTGCTGTTGCTATTGACAATTTCAGTTGCTTCAGTAGAAACTAGAAATTAACGTATGTTGCCATAAGTTTCTACCCTTGGCAACAAGGAGAAACATTCAGCAACAAAATGTTTCTCAATGATCTTCCGGTGGAACTGCAGCTTTATGAAGCAGCAATAGTTTATTTTGCGTTAATAGATTTTTGCAGGAAAAAGTATCTGAACATCTGTGCGGGCGACTTGGCAATGGTGGAGACGTATGCGTGTCAGATTTAATTGGAGTTGACGCCGATTCCCTTAAAATGTAGTTTATTGATTGACTCAATTATTTGGTTTTCCTATAATAATTGAGGATCGATGATATCTGTTATTGATAACCTGGGTCCTGCTGTATCTTATTGGCATTGAAAATAATTAAATTATCATAACCCCAACAAATATTTCCCTATATATATATATATATATATATATATATATATATATATATATATATATATATATATATATATATATATATATATATATATATATATATATATATATATATATATATATATATATATATATATATATATATATATATATATATATAGGGGAGAGTTGGCCAAAACAGGATAGTCGGGTAAAACAGGATACCGGCTTATATTTACACATAAGCAGCGCCAACTAGCAGATAGTAGCCTAAGTTGCTTTAGATGACGTCTGTTTATGAGTAGCATGTCTTTGTTTTGACCTGGTATTGTTCTGTGCAATGCTGCAGCGGCCGTTGAAAAATGTAGGGTTAAACTTTAATGTTTGCTTTGTGTTCAAGTAACAGTCATTTCTTGCAGAAAGTGAAAGAAGTAAAGGTGAGTATTTTTTATGATTCTATTATCCTTTGTCTTCATTGTGTTGCATTTAAGAATGTCAAACGTGTTTTTTTATTAACAATATTTTGAAAAATATTTTGAATTACACAGTCGGGCAAAATGGGATATCAAGCTGTCGGGTAAAAACAGATACTATCCCGTTTTGTCCAACCACGCAAGAAATCAATATTTCATTTGTTTTGCAGGGATATAATACAATGGAAAAATATACAAGAAAAACCGATCGGCAGTCCAGGAATGAGGAAAGTATAAAGCAGGCTGTGGAGGAGGTACTAAAACTAAGAATGGGTTATTTAAAGGCATCAAAACAATTTGGGGTGCCTAGAACAACCATAGAAGCAAGAGTCAAAAAAATTAAAAGAGGCACTCTCGAACGACAGCATTCAGAAAAAAAAGGATTAGAGCGTCATAAACCGGTTTTCTCTCTGGAACAAGAGGAGGAGTTAGCTCAAAACATTTTGTCCATGGAATCACGTCTATTTGGTTTCACTCTGAATGACCTTAAAAGTTTGGCTTTTCAATTAGCTAACCGAAACGGCTTAGCTAATTAATTTAACAAAAATAAGAAAATGGCAGATAAAGCATGGTTATATGGTTTTCTAAAGAGACATCCGAACGTTAAACTTCGCACCCTTGAGCCAACTTCACTTGCGAGAGCCATGGGGTTCAACAGAGCTTCCGTGCAAAAATATTTTTTTTCGTTTCATTCTGAAGTGATTCGAAAATATGAGAACGAAGTTAATGTCAACGATAAAAGAAGGGGTAAAACGGCTGTGCTAACTTCTACTCCCTATAAAGAAGAAATGAGATATCTTAGGGAAGGGCTTAGCATATCAAAAAGCCCAAACTAAACTCAAAAGAAAATGAAAGAGTAGTGCACACCTAAGAAAAAAATAAAAAAATAAAATGATGACGGTTGGGTAATGTGTCAGCACTGTCAACGTTAAGCTCACGAAGCTTGCGCTGGGATGGAAAATGATGACGATGACGATTATTCTTGTGATTTTTGCGGATAAGGAGCATTTGTTAAACTTTGTTGCCATAAATATGGATGTTGTTGATTTTTCTTAGTATAAATGTTTTTTTTATTTACTGTTACTCTTGATGAACTTTTTTTTTTTAATATTGTTGTTAAAAAAATACCATCCCGTTTTACCCGACTGGGAGGGCAAAACGGGATATTTTCCATTGGAATAAAAATGTATAATTTTCTTTCTTATTCTTGAAATGTCCAAACATAAATAAGCCTTACTACAGAGAATAACTAATAGAGAAACTGAATGTAGAAAACTGATGACGTGAATAGCCTAGTTGTAGTAAGGAAATAAAGGCCTTATTATTATTATTATAATGTACAAAATAAGCTCCTGGATGTTTGATTTGATTCGTCTTTAAGAAGACATTGCACGTAATTTGATCTTGTTCAAAATTGAACCTATCCGAAAAAATGGATGTTGCGGATTAAGTAGTACCTGAAGAAGGCCACAGCCAAAGCAAGTTTAATGAAGCATAATTGTTCATTTTCTGTTTTTTCAAAAGTTTTGAGAAAGTCACTAGTTTCGTGATGAAACGTTAACTGTTTAATGAAGTAGGTTTTCAAAATCCAGTTGCTGAGAAAAGACAAATAAGTACCAATACAATACAGGCATGAATAAATCAAATATATATATATATATATATATATATATATATATATATATATTTATATATATATATATATATATAAATATATATATATATATTTAAATATATATATATATAGAGTTATATATATAAATAAATATATATATATATCCAGATTGAAATTTAATGGGTCATACAGCCTTTAAATACACCAAAGAAAACTCTTTAGATAATTTCCTAGCTTTCGCTAATGTTTATTAGCTTCTTCAGGGAATATCTGTGAGATCATAATTCAATTAACAATGGCACATACATTTAAGTTTCAGAACCACGACTCTCACGACAGTCGTGGTTCATTCATAGTAATGTAAACATAGAATTCAAACTTTTTAACTGATTTTGTCTCATTGAAATATTCGTTCTGAAACTTAAATGTATGTGCCATTGTTAATTGAATTATGATCTCACAGATATTCCCTGAAGAAGCTAATAAACATCAGCGAAAGCTAGGAAATTATCTAAAGAGTTTTCTTTGGTGTATTTAAAGGCTGTATTACCCATTAAATTTCAATCTGGATACAATATAACAGCTGTGAAATAAAAGTGACTATATATATATATATATATATATATATATATATATATATATATATATATATATATATATATATATATATATATATATATATATATATATATATATATATATATATATATATATATATATATATAAATGTATATAAATATGTATATATAATAATAATAAATGTATTTATTCTCCAAAGCACTACATTTCTTACAATAAAACCATTCAAAAGAATGTACAATGAGTGGAGAATAGGTCAAAATAAAATTCACTTCGATCATCTATTAGACATTTTAGACGTTTTAATGGACCAGGAATTACTTTCCATTCAAGTTCCTGGCTGGCCGGAAAAAAATTTCTGAAATTAAACTCTCTCAAAATGATTCCCTTTGGCCAGAAATCAACATTAAAAATAACCTCATACGGTCATCAGTTGGGACACCAATACTGAAAGCGGAATTTTGACAATCTGGTTCCAATTTTCTTATCCATTGGTCTCTTTTAGATAATCTCTAATAGTATCCTCTGCAACAACTTCTCCAGCAATCTTTTTTTAAGTTGAACCATTTCCTACTTGTTGCCTCTCGAAAAATTATGTTGTCTGTTTTGTTTTTTAAACCACTGCATGTCATGTTTACATTATCCTTAGGCTTTGAAGACCTTTTACTAGAAACATTTTCCCAGTTATTTGAGTATACACGTTTCTTTTTATCTCTCCGGTTTTTTCGACATCATCAGCTGACAGTTCAGTATTCAAGGTTATATTTGACTTGACTTCCTTTAACTTTGATGACATGATTTTACACCATTGTTTACGTATTATAGTAGCGCTTTCTTTTTCTTTAACTTTCTGTTCTGTCATATTTTCTGTAGTTAGCGTTCTATTTGAACGACTCTGTGATCTACCTTGATTATTGTTTGGCATTAGGTGATCGTTATCTTTTTCAAGTATGTTTATACACAGGTTTTTTTTGTACTTCCATAATTTTTTTCCAATGATCGACATTCTATAAGAAGTCCGTTATTTTGCATTAAAATATTGTTTTTACTTTGAGATTTAGCTAATAACTCTTTCAAGAAATATACTTGCATTTTTAACAGCTGTATTTCCACTTCAAGATCTATTTCCTTTCCTTCTCTCTTGTCTTTTCGTTCAATATCCGCTTCGTGAATACACTTTACTGATTTCTTCGTAGATGCCTGAATCATGCACGACGAATAAAAAACTTCCTCGCACTCAACTGACTATCACTCTTTTATTACAATGACTACAAAAATTTCCAATTTTATCTGCTTTGCTATAATTTTTTTTAGAGCGATCCTCATTGGGATCATCATTTTTCTTCATCTTGAATCATCGCATATATATATATATATATATATATATATATATATATATATATATATATATATATATATATATATATATATATATATATATATATATATATATATATATATATATATATATATATATATATATATATATATATATATATATATATATATATATATATATATATATATATATATATATATATATATATATGTGTGTAGGATAATTAAGGGGAACTGGATAAACCCAAACATTTCTCCACCTATTGATAGAAAGCCTTATCCTACTTTGAATATTTCCTGGAAGGAATAAGCTTGATTAATCGTTCGTGTATTCAAAGAACCTTACAATCAATTTCTGACAAGATTACTAGGAAGATTACAAATAGCATTCAGAGAAGCTTCTAAGGTATGGATTAAATTTCCATTTGAATTCAGGACAAGATAAATTATCAAAAAGAAGATAGATATAGGTGAAATAAGTGTTACGTAATGAAGGTAAAAACATCGATCGATTTTTAAAGAACTCAACGACCAAGAAAAGAGCGATTACGATTTATTGGAGCGAGCCAAGTTGTGAGACGCAGAATTCAGGAACGCCCGTATAAATTATTCGCACTCAATCAAGTGCTACCCGGTAATGAAACTTAGGGTTGATATAAAAAGACTCAGTAGTTGATATCGTAGTAGTGAATCTAGAAAATTACTTCATTCATTAATTTTGAACAAAAAAAATTGAGGGAAATATGATAAGGTATTGATTGAATTGAAGAATTACATTTTCTGATGATAGGATCATACACTGAGTGAAAAATATGATAGTTATCATCATGATAGTCATATATTCTTATCACTAAATGAAAATCAATTGACTTCGTTTTATATCTCTATTTTCATTTAAATGATTGTGATTGCAGTTCATAGCACTACTACATTTTAAAGCAAATCAACATTTTTGGCATTATACAGTTTTTATAACAGTAGACAGGTAAACAAAGGAAGGGGTTGGTAGATTATCATTTGAAGGAATTTTCTATTTGAAGCTGATAAATGAAGGGTTTACTAATAAAATCGAGTTATTCTAGAAAACATCAAATCACAAGGAATTCTGTAAATCTGCTAGGTCATTTAATAAATTGACTGAGTTATTTCTATTATATTTATATCTTTTTATAGATTCAAAAATATTCACTTCATTACTTCTAGGAGCTGTATGTAAAATTTTTATATTATTTATTCTATCTGGAAATGTTTGATCTTTATTTATTCTGAAATTGTTTGTTGATGTTCATTGAATATAGTGGCAAAATTTCCATCTGTTTGCCCTATCCTACTCCACTCAACACAACTAATTTATTAAACTCCTAACTTTTTATTAGGTATAGTTTTATCTATAACATTCATTAATAATGGAGAGATATTTTGTGAATGTTTCAAGGCTACTTTTAAATTATTTTTGAAGGGTGCGTTGCCGATTTTCTTTGTTTCAACAAAATCGGCAACTTAATATGACAAATATAATAACTGAAGAAATGTGTGTGAGCAATTCACACACGGCAAATGTGAAACTTCAAAAAAGTAGGCTACTTGGCTTGGGCCGAAGCAAATATAAGAGTACATACACAGTGAGGCCGGTATGTACGATAGTAGCCGGAATGGTAGCTCACTCGCTTACTAGATGAGTACCTGACAGAATGAGAGGGGGCACACGTCGGCGCTCTGCGCCTTCTTGCTTTAGTTACTGCCTTCCATAGGGAAGGACTTGATGAAGAGCTGTTGCTCATAAGTATGACTACTAAGTAGTTTGTATTATTTAATAATGGCCGTGACTTCAGTGTTCATGTGAATATAGAAAGAGAAGATTGTGGCGAGTTTCATCATTCGTAAAAGAAGTTGAGAAACCATCCTAATAGGGTTTTTGAATTTCTACGTATAAAGACTGACACCTTTGTTATATCAAGGATTTAGTATCCTCCAAACTACAAAAGAATGTAATTTTCACACAAATCCCATTACTTACATTGCGTTACCTATTTTTGAGCTACGTGAACAATCGGGGTAGCAATTATATTTCCATCCCTCCAGACTCCCTGCGTCCATGCCAGGCTCCAATGTCCATGCTTATGTTGCCAACTGTGTGAGGATTATTACACATTATAAGCTACCATCCCGGCTACCAGCGTACATCCTGACCCCATTGTGTATGTACCCTTAGGGCACTTCTAAGATGCACGTCGGTTTTATGAGTCGGACAGTCGGCAACGATATTCGGCGAGTCGGCGTACATATATTCCTATGTTTTTAAATGGATCTGTCCATAGTGCATCTGCGCGCAGATTGCTTGCGTACCTACTGGTTGACCCACTCAGACGTTTACAGGAATGATTTGTTCATTCAGGTTTCAGACAACCTGCCGCTGCTTCTATTAATTTTGCTTTCAGTGTTCTATTTGTTTTTGATTTTCACGATGAATATCCAGGATTTGATCATCATCATCATTAATCATCAGCCGTTTCTCGTTCACTGCTTGACATAGGCCTCCTCCAAGTATTTTTCCACTGTCTTCTGTGGATTAGCACAGTTCGATAATGTCGGCCACTTTTGTTTTATTTCTTATTGTTATGTTTGGCATTTTATCTCTTTTGTTGATTTACAGCATCGATATTTCCATTGCTCTTTGTGCCAATCGAAGTTTACTTATTGATTTCTTCGTTGAAGTCAGAGTTTCCGCCCCGTATGTCATAACTGGGAGCACGTATTGGTTGAACACTTTCCATTTCAGACATATAGGCAGTTTCCCTATGAGGGTGTTTTTTAGTCTGCCAAAAGCTGCCCATCCCAGTCCTATGCGTCGAGTGACTTCATTTGTCTGGTTGTCTCTACATATTTTCATTTCGTGAACGAGATATTGATATTTGTGCATTTTCTCCATTTCGTCTCCTTTGACCGTCACCATGTTTCCCCTGACCACCAGGTTTGTCATAAACTGTGTTTTATGGTAGTTGATATACAGTCCCACTTTTGCCGCCGCTTGCTTTAGTCTTACAGCATTTCTTGAGCGTCTCCTAGGTTGTCGGTTGTTATAACTATGTCTTCGGCGACACGATGGTGGTGTTGGTGTTCGCTGTCTATATTTATGCCCTTATCCTGCCAATTATATTGTTTGACCAGGAATTGATATTTAAAATATAACTCAATCGTGCTATATAGAATAATCAAATGAAATTTCATTCAAATATTCGAAAAATCGGTTTTCGCCGCCAAGTAATTGCGGAAAAAAGTGCTTGTACCCACGTAAATAGATCACAATTTATTGATTGGATGATTTCCACTTTTCGCTGGTTTCAATTTCATTGTAAAATCATCACTAAGTAGCAATAGAGCTGCATCCTGTTGTCTTGTAAGTTCCATGTTATACTGATCTGTTCTGATGATAGTTCTGTTGGCTTCGACAACAAGCTTTCATTATGGCCACACCTGCCTGCCTCTCAAAGTCAAATGGTCTGCAAAAAGCGATATCTTGCTGAATGACCAGATTAACTTGATATATTCTCCTATATTTAGTGCACTCAGACAATGATGATTTTTTAAGAACATTTTATTGTACCAATTTGGGAAACCCAATTCGATTAGCCCTTCTTGAAATATGTTGCAATTGTCTATTAAGGTACCTGTAATAATCATTCCCCAGGGTCAAATCTATAATTCTGTATTTAGATCTCAACTCAATCTGCCCGACGACCGAAATTGCAATCGCAGTTTTATATTTTTCAAAGTATTTTTGTGATAGTAAACGCAGTAAATTCAAGTTTTGTTTTTGTTCAAAGATTTTAGCTCCAAAATGAAACATAAATAAGTATACTTGGCTAGATTCTGTGTAATTTATCACGGAAAGGGTTTATGTTATTAATTCAGAGAAAATAGGGTAATTCATTCCTTATCGCCTTCTGAATAAACATGAGACAATCTCAAGAGACTACGACTGAAATGATTAAACTACGTTAGATCTCTTTTTCACGTAATTTCTATGAAAATAGAACTAATTTGTATCAGCTTACAAAACGGTTTCGTTTTCGTTATAATTTCAATGCAAAGTTTCTTTGATAGCAGATTACAAAGTGAACTTTTTAATTACTATCGTTTATAGGAAATGAGTTCAGTTATAATCCGTACTATTGAAACAGTGGAAGAAATAAGTTTCATCAGGTTTATGATTAGGTTTCTAAATATTGGTTGCATATTATAGACGTCCTATAGTTTTTGGGAAAAATTTATTCTCCCCAATTTTTGAATAGAAGACTGAAGTGAAGAAGAGGAGAGTTGAATATCCAAGTGATTATCGAAATTATGGATACTCGTGAAATTATTAAACTAATTTGCATTGAGCCTTTTTTTCTGAGAAACTGTGATTATATTCAGGTTTGTATTGTAACTCTTGTGAAATAAACTAATCGTTTTAAATAAAATTTGAGACAGTAGCCTACATAGCATATATGAGCTATTAGAAAAATGAGCATGTGCTTACATGCTTATTTGTGGGACAAGAGCCCCACCCTGCCCTTACCTGACTACGCCCATGTCCATGTATATACTACTAACTATTTGTAACTTTCTGATGACTAGCTCACTTTTATAATTAAAACTATTTGAATGTCTTCCCTAGCGTCTAGTTCAATTTACTATATTCTTATTCTATTCAATCTTTATTCATGATATGATAACCAGGGATTGAAATGAATAATTAAAGAAAACAAATATTTTACAGTTTACATTTTTTTTCAGCGATGCAAATGTAAATTTTTCTGATGAATTTAATGTAAGAATTAAAAAGATCCATCAAAATACTAACAATGAAGTTTTGTCAGACAAATAAAATTTAATTGCAAAGATATGTGTCCTACTTTAGGTACCAACAATCAATCGCTACTAAGATTGAATGTACTGAATAAGTTCACTATAAGTTCATATTTCAGGATAACCAATACCTAATGAAAATTTTCTGGAAAAAAAATATTCTTTGTTTTCATTCAATTAATCTCATTTGTTTTTCCATTTAATAAATCTCAAACGTGGTTTATTTATTTCATTGAGCTTGTTATTCAATACAAAATATAAAGCGAAAGAAACTTCGTTCCAACCTGGTACCCTACGACACCTCTCTTTTCATTTTATGATTAATTGTGATTGAAAAAAATATATATGAAGTCACTGATATGTCATCGAAACCTAAGACCCATTCGGGGTACCTCGGGTTCGAAGCCCGGCTTCAACTGAACTGTCATGAGATTTTTAGAGGTTTTACACTACTTGCAAAACTTTTAAAGCGCATGCTGGGTCAGTATCATCCCTTAAAAATATTAGTCTTCTCCTCCATGAATTATTATCCGATCACGCCTATCTGTATTTACTTTTTACTGTAGCTGTCCATAAAATAAAATTTTCAGTATGATTTATGAAATCGAAAGTATCACTTCACACAAAATGGTACCGAAAGTAACTATTTTACCAAAATACTTCCCACAATATCTCAATATCTTAGAATATTTTTTCACATATTTTAAACTTTAAATACGTAACAGTAAAGATATTTCTCAAACTTTGGCAACATTCTCTTCGTCCTCGCATTTTCCTCTACTTCTCGAGTTTCTCCAATATACGAATGAATTCCTGAAAAGGAGACTTGTTGCGTTCACAATCACGAGGCATAAATTCGAAGCGTATGGAAACTCACGAGAATATTAATTTAGAAAATGGCGTTTCGTGGAAATGGACTGTAGGTGTTTTATCAAAATCTCTTTCCACGAAACGAACTTCCGACATAAATTGAATAGGTTACGATTATTCCTTAGCACTATGGCAACCGGTTTTAGCAATTGTCGTTTTTGAGTGAGTGGTAACTGAAGGAATGGGGTTTATGAGAAACTGTCGGGAAAATCAATGGCTTAGTACCCTTCCTAAGCAACCCGAACGGCATCAAGTCATAGCAAACCGGAAGTTAGTATTTCATTTTACTCACAATCGATCGGTAATCGATGGTTCTCTAACCTTCAGAACAGTCGGGAAGCGCTTCATTACATACCTCATACATTCCCGGCTAGCGAATCTCACTTTCCCGGCTAGAAAATGTCACTTTACCGGCTAGCTTGTGTCACCTTACCTACTAGCATAGAAATAAATCAGAATTAAGTCGATATTTATTTAATATAAAAAGAAAGAAAAACTATTTGTAATTATACATATTAATAGTTACATTCGAATTATGATTACTATTGACCGTTAAAGCAAGACCTTGTTGCTTAAAGTTGTGAGTTTCTGAATTCGATGATGATGCCGAAGTTCTAGGATTTCCAGCATGAGACAACATATTAGCTATTTTTACTTGTCCATGCAAGGAATTCTCCACATAACCTTCAGCCACGGTACTAGATTTCCACCCCCTAATCTCTTCAACTGTAGAATGTTTCCACCTGTATTTGCTAATAAAGTCGCTGAAGTACGTCTGAAACAATGTCCTGCGAACCCATTAACATTTTCTAGTTTTGAAAAGGTTGCAATTTTTTTAGGAAAACTTCCGATAGAATTATTCCCAAAAGGCTGTCGTGTAACTTTGCCAAACCTCATTTGTAAGAACAACCTTTCACAGTCGATGTTGTTGCGCATGTCACAGTATTGTTTCACTTCTTTCATCCATTCCGGTTTTGTAATCACAAATGTACGCGAGGAATAGGTTTTGGTTATAGGAATCGTTATTATAATCCGATTTCCTAAAATTTCCAAATTATTATGCCAATAATCAAAGCAACCTGAAAGAAATTTGCCTTTTCAAGTATGCTCGCAATTTTGCATAATTACTGATGTCAACATTATGCCTAGTATTTAATAGTATTCGTAGTACCTAGACCATAATGTACTGACTTTATTCTGATTACTCAATTCACCGAAATAGGCAAGGAGCACAGTCTCAGAGGTGTGCAGCGCACCTTTAGCCACGCACCAGTTAATATACGTTTCGTACGTATTCACATACCTTCCTCTGCTTTTCACAGGAATAAGGCCTTCGGATGCTAGTTCTGCAGCTACTCGAAGTTCTGATAGTGTGGATTCAAATTCGCAGTCAGATATTCTTCGTTAATATTGTCAAAAATTGAATTGTGAATTATGACCCAACTGTCAGATCGAATCTATGGTTGAATCAACTAACTTTTTATGTTGCCTAATTAATATACAAGTAAAACTTATTATGAGAACTTGATTATGAATGTGATAGATTGTGAGTAAAATAGTATACAAACCTCGGGGAAAATCATTCCAGCCTCACGTCTGCAGCACACCCTCGGTGCTGCGCACCTCGGTATGCTACCTTGCCGTTCGGCTGTAATAGATTACTTCCCCGCTCGGTATGTAATATACTATTTCCGTCATGTAAGTACAACTAAAGCAGCCCGCTTGAGTTATATAATAATATATTATATATATATTATTATTATTATTATTATTATTGTTCCGGCAAGAAATTTTGACTGTTTCTACTTGTCACCGGTAAACTTCAAAGGAAAACAGGAAACATTGGTGAACAAATCCGTGTAGCTGTCGCAGTGGGAACGTATCGAGATCGCAACTAGTAAATAGTCGTGTCACAGGCGTTTTCAGTGTGCAGTGCTCCATATTCCAGCTTACTGCCAACATGCAGTGGAAACACTAGTTGCGTACTCAAGAAACAATATGTGACTATTAACAATTTTAGCTGCTTCAGTGGAAACAAGAAATTTTCGTATGTTGCCATAAGTTTCTACCTATGGCAATAAACATTATGACGTCAGAAATATGGCCACCCATCGTGACGAGTTTGTAGTCACGAGATTCTTTGTAAAATTTTATCAATTTTAAATTGTTTGAAAATAATTCTAAAAAACTCCCTGAGAATTTTTCTCATCGACTAATAATATAGTTTATGATGAAGTTTCAAAATACATAAACAAAATTGGTAATTTTTTTTTCAAAAACCCAAAGAAGGTTCATCAAGTTAAAAGAGATACTGTATTATTATTGGACAACCAATAAGGTGGCTGAAGTTTGTTCAGCATTGGAGTACTGCTCTCAGATTTGTAGCCCTGCATCTGTTCATTCCTTGCATCTACTTGACTCAATTCGGGAAAAAAACAATTGGACTGATAGATCTCAACAACCAGAACGTCAATCTAACTGAACTGTTTTCGGGTTTCGATAATTTGCAGGGGATTAAAAAAAAATTGGGATCTTCCAGAATAATTGTCATCAAATTGTGGAAACGTCTCCACTAAAATAATTGAATTTATTTAATTTATTCATACGTGGAAATAAGTTAATTGTTCCATAAAACTCCTGTCAGCTGTTGAAAGTTGGGTAGAACATAAGCAAAACCTTGTTAACTCATAAAACATCACAACCTAGTCACATACGCCTACGTTCACTTTGCGAATGCATATTTAAGACGCTGAAAGTTTTAGCGAAAGCATATTATGAATACAGTCGTTTTATTCTATCATTCACCCTCATAACTCAATTCTCTTTATGTCCCCCTTATTTGGTTCCTTTTCGAGTCAACGAGCAAATTGATATTCTCGCTTTTAAAATTTATTTCTTGGAGTTTATCTTATGTTGTTCAGTAATCTATGGAAACTAATATCTGACTATTGAATTTCGACATAAATAAATGCAAATTGAATCAGTGCAAGAAATCATAAAATTTTCAAAAGAATAATATCATTTTAATTTACTTGAAATTGAGTTTATTGTGATTTTGTTCAGATATATTTGGTGGAGTGTCTCAGTTTCATTATATTTGTGGCGTAGTTCAGTTATTTATTGATTAGTGGTGCGTATGAGAGTCTCGTTTTCGAGAGTCTCGCACGGTTTCGTCTCGTTTTCGAGACGAGACTCGAGACGATACTCTGACAACATAAGACGAGACTTTCATTGGTCTCGTGTCAAGTAACGTGCATGAAATTTTGCGTCTCGTACGAGAGTCTCGCAGGTGAATATTTCCACGTGCAGACTGAATGAACTAAAAAGTATGAAACAATTTTTTTATACAAGATATTGCATCCACTACATTAATTTGTTGTGATAAAAAACTGTTATAGTTATTATATAATAATTATATATGTAATAATAATGAACCACGATGTTTGTTATGCCTAAACGACTGGGAAGAAAAGAAAATCATTTGCGACCGAGTGGGCTGTATTTTAACTTTGATTTTTTTACTCATTTCATTTTAATTTCTAAAATAATTAAATGATGTGAAGTTTTCATTTTATTTAGATGTATTACTGTCAAATACATGATGTTATCTTTCAAAAACTTTAATTTTCTCTTCCGACTCTTACACTATAACAAGTATTCAAGTATTCGTTAATGCACTGAAACAATATGATTACGAGACTCTCATACGAGAAGCGAGACGGGACAAGAATAGAGGCAACGAAAAAAGTCTTGATGAAGGACTCATTATTGCAACGGCGAGACTTGACAATAATTTATGAAAATCTCATCTCGTTGGTAGTGCAAACTACTTTTATTGATGGCTAAGGTGCGACGTAAATCTACTTTCAAGAATGATGTTTCTTCATGTGGCTTGTGGTACAAGTTAACTGGCAGACATCGTCACGTAAGGAGAAACTGTTAGGCCCCCTCTATGTGACTATCAATCTTTGTCTATCTGTGTGCGTGCGAATATAGACAATCGACTACATCTACTAATTCATTTTATATCGAAATACAGAAACACATAGCTGTTCGGTGAAGGTTCTGGGTTCAAACCCTGATCAAAGCACAAATGTGTTTTCAGGAGTAAGCCATTGCCATTTGCCGATACACTTAACTGCGCATGCTGCGTTACTTACCACCTCCAAAAATATCCCCCTCTGCTATAAATCATCTACTTAATCCTCTCCTTATTTGTAGATTCGTACGAACATATTTTGGCTGAAAATGTTTCATCCTATAACGCAAGTCCTTTTACTACGCCTACGACTTATTAATAAAATTATTAATAAAGAATGAAAATACAATAAGGAAAATACTTATATTAAAGATATACATACATATTATATTAGAAATAGAGAAAATACATTTCACGAAAATATAAAATCTTATAAGGGTTTAAAAAACCCAATATGCCATGCATGTATTTCGTATGATAAAATGCCAAATTTTATAAAAACAGAAGAAAAAATTTCTAAATTCACTAAATTATTGAAGAACCACCTTGGAATAAGATGAAAAAAATTATAAAAAAACAGAATAATTGTTGTTAAAAATAACTGATGAGTTATATTCTCATGAAAGTTTGTTAATATATTTGAGTTATAAGAGAATGGTCATTATATTCATGTATATATGTAATGTGTATTCACTATTTTTATGCTTATATTCTGATGTATAATAATGCTGTAATATAGAGTATAGACACATTGTGCTTCTGTTACAAGTGTTTGATCAGTGCTTAGGAGATGATTCGTGAATCTGATATTTATCATTAGGACAATAAAGGATATTTCAAAAAACTTCTATTTTTGAAATATTCTTATGGTTACGCAAATGAGCCCTTTCATAGTAAGGATATCATTGTTAATTGAACACCAAAATTCATCACGGAATTACTCCAATTATTTCTCCTCAAAGCTTGTTTCAATCCCACAAAACACGTGCCAAATGTTCCAAAGGAAGATCTATCTACATTATCGCTTACGCGCTGATGAAATTGAACAAATAACCTTCCTGATAAAGATCGATGACTTGCTTCTTTACGGTCTACATTAAAAATTTACAAATTTGGTGTATCTAATACTTAACTTCGAGTAACTGAATTATTGATAAACATCTTCAAGAGTTGCTCCATCGATTAATAAATGTATTCAACAAGTTGCTCATTTCACCATTCTTTGTTTGCATAGAATATTCTAACAAGAAAATTCAATTCAGCATTTTTTGTACCTCCCGAAATTTCCACTTGGTTAGAAAACTATATTTTCAAGGTGATTTCAGAGCGTCATTTTTTTGTCGATTCAGTTGATAAATAGAAGTTGAAGACATATCTGTATTTACAAAATAAAATATCTTTCGCGTTGTAAACTCATTTCCAAATTGAATGACATATTTGGCTGTGTGACGTTTCAAATCAAAAGTGAAGGCATTCTTTTATTTCTTGCATAATTTTTATTGTAGTAAAGTGCTTTCGACTGTTTCCTTCCCCAAAAGTTAGGAGATAAATTTTGTTGTATTATTCTGCCTCATGAACAAGATGAAAATTTTATTTGGTGTGATGTTAAAATATGCCGGGAAATTATATATATATATATATATATATATATATATATATATATATATATATATATATATATATATATATATATATATATAATAATAATAATAATAATAATAATAATAACAATAATATTTATTCTCAGCATCAATGATTTACATGCTTCGTCAAAGTACAATCTATAATATTCAATTCCCTATTAATTCTTTTATACTACATAATGTATTTTGAAGCAATATTTGTTTGACGCGGTCCTTGAATCTTTTCCCTAGAAGTTGTTTCGTGGCATTGGTGAGCTTGTTGTAGATCTCAGGTCCCCAGTAGTCTACTCCTTATTGTGCATACTTTCGGCCATGGTATGGGATGGTTAGTTGGTTTCGACTTCGTATGTTAACATTATGGAATGAGCTATTGATCGGAAAAATGTTCAAGTTTTTGTGGACATGTGTGGCACACTCTAATGCATAAACTGCTGGTATGTTGAGAATCTTCAGTTCTCGAAACGCATCTTGACAGCTATCCCTCTGTTTCAGTTCCAGTATTGATCTCACCGCGTTCTTTTGGAGAATCAGGATTTCAATTGTATGGACCGACGTGCCCCACAGGAGAATTCCATAAGTAGCAATCGAATGGAAGTTGGCGAAGTAGGCGCTCACTGCTGCTTTCCTGGAGGAGATTCTACTCACTACCGAAATTCAATTCCTTGATGTGCGGCTCTCATGAGAGTGTTTCATCCAGTCTAAACCCATGCAGTTTGATAGTCTGATCTTTGTGGCTTCTTATTCTCAGATGTTGCGTCTTGGACTGATTGGTTGCGAGAGTTACAGCTGAACCAGCAGTTTGATGTAGGATGAACATGCCACTCAAGTATGTTCAAATTGTCGACATCTAAAGCCTTTAAGAAAAAGGAGGTATCATCCGCAAATAAGAGGGTCATCAAATATATGGTCAGCTCTTTTTTTGTCAAATTCAGGTCATTTATAAATATTAGGAAAAGTAAGGGCCTCGGTTTCGATCCTTGAGGAATTCCAGATCTTGTGTTCCTTCTTCCTGATAGTGAGTTGTTCCACAGGACTTGTTGTTTTCTATCAGAAAAGAACGAACAAATTATAGCCACCTCCTAATCCGTTATATCGAGGTTTACTCTCCAGGATATCATATATATATATATATATATATATATATATATATATATATATATATATATATATATATATATATATATATATATATATATATATATATATATATATATATATATATAAGAACCCCTGTGTTATGTTCAATTTTTCGTATAAATAAATTGTTTTTTAATTCCATAGTTTAGTACGAGATGAAGTCAATGTTATGACGAAACGCGTTTACTCATTAGATTTTATTTAAACCTGAAGAGTTAGGTTTTTGTTTCTTCATGAAGTTATACATACATTTATACATATATCATCAGAAACATCGTGGTTCAGGTGGTCTAAAACGGATTTTAAAAGTACTGATGCACATCACTGTTATTTTTTAGTGCAGTGCATTAGTAAAATTATTGGTAGGTTCATTGGATAAACTTCTTCTTCGTGAATCGATGGGAAAACAGGACAGTCCTATCAACATTGGTAATATACTTCATAACACTTCACTTCGCTCTTTTGGATTGAATAATCAGATTGGATATCTAGATACCCTATCACATTATTGACGAACTTTAATCCCTTCACATAGAACTATACACGCGATTATATGGCTCACTACTAGCAAACATAATATTCAGTCAGAGGCCTGCAATCCATCTGTTCCAGAATTTT
Organism: Cynegetis impunctata; assembly: GCA_030704885.1. Lineage (NCBI taxonomy): Eukaryota > Metazoa > Arthropoda > Insecta > Coleoptera > Coccinellidae > Cynegetis > Cynegetis impunctata. The sequence goes on from JARQZK010003649.1 coordinate 60,786, forward strand.
CAATTAAGGAATATTTGTTTAGCGTTATCACGTAATTTATCCCCGAATAAATTTTTGCTAGTATAACGTATATCATTCATTCTATATCTACATTTATTTGATGAAACGAGTAAATGGAATATTGCAAAATTTTGATATACTGAAACTAATAAAGTTTGTGTGATCGAAACTGCAGCGAATAATTGGAGTTTTGAAAAAAAAAATGTGATGATTAAATATATGTTTTATTACAAAACTGTTTTTATATTTTTTTGGGCTTCAATTAAAAATTCACGTAGTAGAAAAACACAAAGTCGTTTCCACAAATTTATTCACACTATCAAACTATTAAGTGATGGCAAAAAGACATGTTTCGAGCCTAAATAGGCTCATCATCAGCTTGATTGTCAATATAAAATTCTACAAAAGAAAACCACAAATATGGGTAATACAGTACAATCAATTAACTTCTTGGATCAGAAAAATTCGAACATAAAGAAGCAAAAAAACAAAGAACCTTATTGAAATAGTTACATCAGTATAATAAAATTATCTGTGGAGGACACAATAATGGCGGCTGAGAGCGTTCATGCCCCATAATCAAAGATAAAGCTTCAAACCATCGCATGGAAATTGAGAAAAACTATAAAAATGAGAGGGAACTGAACGAAACGAAAATTGCACGAGGTAGGTATCAACAGTCAACCTCTCAAATATGAAAACGTTTTTCTACAACGTGAATATACACTACTCCACTTTGGGGATATGATGGACTTCTACTACAGTTCAATTAAAAAGTAATTTTGAATGAAAATAAATTTTTGAATTTAGTATCAAAAAAGTTTGGCCGTTCTAGATTCGTTCGCGCCAGACAATGTCTTATTCGCAAAGTCGACGATATTTTTCACGCAATAAAAGTGATAGGTAATTTATATATTCCTCACTTTCTTCTTCTTGTGCAACAACCAACATCCGATATGCCTGCAAATAACGGTTATCTCCCGATTCCATTTTTCGAAAGTCGTCCAAAATTAAAATTTTATGCACCTCTAAACGTCAAATTGTAATTTTTTATTATCTGGTCTTTACATAGATTGATTTTCGGGCCAATTCGACGAAAAAATAAAAGAATTATCTAACAAAAAAATCACATTATGATTTCTGAATTGAGGCCATCATTAATATGTAGAACAAAACCTTCAAAGCTAACATAGGCCCTTGGGGCACGTCGTCATCAGCTATATGCAGGTTCAAGTTTTTATCTTACACCACAGCAAGTATAATATGCCTTGCATGAGGTATTTTTCGATTAAGCACCATAAATTTGTGGCCGTAATATTGCAGTTTCACTAGCAGATCCGTGTGTCAAGGATATCTAGGACAACTACTTACTGATGATTCTCCCTAATTCTCGATAATACTTGTTCTAAGATGTGCCACATCTGTGAGTCTCCCGTTGAACGACAATAGTAAAAACCGTATTGTATTCTATGAAATTTTCGCATTCTTTAATTATATGAACACCAGTTGGTCTGAAAATTGTGTAAGCTACATTTCATTTCTTTCATTTTATGTCTGTGATATTCTGATTTGGAAAATTGCTCGTATTTTATTTTAGTTACTTGTTTTCAGTGCCAGATCATATCAGACCGAGAGTTTGTTCACTTCCGGAAAAGGCGTACAATCCCCGACTCAGCGACGATCTGTACAGGTTAAGAACTTTCAGCATAACCAACAAAGGCGGAGTAGTGAACTGCGGGGATTCAATAATAAACAGGAGATCTAGGTCCAATACAAGTGTAAACTCCACAGCCAGCAGGTACGAGATTGTAATTAATTATTATAGATTGAATTTCGGTCTGTTTTTGTCATGTTGTTAACGATTTTATCTTAGTAGACACTCGTAGCGACCTTACTCAAAAGTGTAACTATTCTCGAATAAGGTACATAGATACATAGGAAGGTAATTGAATATACGGCAAAAATTGAAGGAACCATTAATTGAAATTTCGTAAGAATATTTTAACCTATGATAATTCCTCCTCGAATGCAACACATTCCTCGATGACTACCGAATTTTTTCGGTAGTTATCCAACAATAGAAAATTTCGAAAATTTTCCACGTTTATACTAGAATGGTGTAAAGAATTGGTCTCAGATGGCCTCACTGGACATAATACAAGGGGTTCAAGTCTGGGGATCGAACAGGACATAATTGAGGTTCACCTCAAAATTGACTTTGTCGAAATTTTTTTCGCCCTGTTTCTTCCAAACGAAGAATCTCAGAATGTCATCACAGGTAAAAATATACTTAAAAAAGTCAGTTGACTAACTTCTTCAAATTGATCTTTCTCGAGAAAAGAGGTAGGGCATGCGACTTCCATTTTTTGTATCTCCTATAGATACCGAGTTACCCTACGAAATGCTGGCACTCTTGAAACTGAGGTTTTCGTATTTTTAAGGTTATTTTTTTCAAATTATTCTACAGTGTTATTCAAATTACAATGAATTAGAGGTTATGCTCGATTCTGGAAAGTTGTCTACCGTGTTCTCCAATTTCCTCTTGATTCGATCAATTCTTGTATCAAGTTTAACCTACAGGCTTTCATTGAATGATTTATGCAATTACTGTATTCGATATTTCCGGGTCAGATTCCTTGATGATTTATTATAATAGCCATTCATTCATTAGTCATCCGATATCGAAATGAACGAGATTATTGTTACGTTCAGTGGCTTAATTCTGGGGCGGAAAGGAGTGGCAGTTTCCACCCCTGAATTGTCCAGCCCAGTATTTAGTCATCCAAAAATTTTGAAATTAAACCATGAATAACCTATAAGCAATTGTACAACAGACTATTCACATATATATTCTAGGTTTATTATTAATTGAGTCCTATTAAGCGCTGAAAAATAAAATGTTGTTCGGGACTATATTTTATTATAATGCTAAATATAAATAGTGGAGTTGTATGCTTTTATGATAAATAGAGTATAGTCGGGTCACATTCAGCATTTCATACCCATTAGGGTACGAGTACGAACAAAACTATGCGATCTGCTGTTGAGGGTGATGACAACACTGCCTTGAACGCATCAATCACAGCGATGCATCCTTGTAGACCACGCGGTAAGCATCCATGTGAAACAAACTGATTCGATTTTCAAAAGCATCGCTGTAAACCTCCTGGATGGCATCGCGCTAAACCTCCACCACGACTTCGCTCCCATTCAAATCAATCGACCGCGACCGTCACCTACACCTCCACCGGGTCTTACTCGTTCTGTTCGTACCCTAAAGACTTCCGCTACGAGTTGCCACTTCAGATAAATAGCTGAAATTCCACCCATGGACTTACCAAGCTAGTTAGTTAAGTACGTTAGGTAAGCTGGCTAGTATTTGGGAGGTCTCGGGTTCAAACCCCGGGGCCGACTGGCCTGCCATAAGTTTTTTTCAGAGGTTTCCTCATGGTAATGTAAGTCACTACTTGCAAACTTACAAGGCGAATGCTGGGCTAGTATTAATCCTCTGAACCCTACCCACACTTCCTTTGTTCCATAAATATCCCGTCTCACCTATCCTTAATGCACTTGTACATACAAGTGCATCCTCTGATCTGGCTGAAGGAGTTAATCCCAAACTCAAGCTGCCCGCCTCCCTGACACATACTTCAGGGAGGAATGAAACACGTGTGTTTCCTTTCCTTTTTTTTCCATGGACTTACGGGGCTTAGTGAATATCACATTTATTAGATATTGAATAACAGTGATCAAGATTGATATCAATATTTTGATCGAAAATCTGATGATTCGAATGTAAATAACAATGCTGGTATTTGAATTGAAATAACGATACAAATTGGGTCATTCAATTGATTCACCAATGAACATAGGAAATGTGGAATTTTCAACGGGAGTATCAATTTCGTCGTTCACGTATCTCTGGGTATCCATTCCTGCGCATTTTAGCGTCCAACACAATCAATCTCCTAACCACTAAATGCCATTCTTCCAATCGGTAGCTTGTTCCAACTAAACAATTCAATTAACAATGGTTTGAAACGTGTTACTCTGATGCTCGTTACAAATTTAATTACCATTGTTTACATCAATAGCACAAAGCCTGAAAGGGTTCCACAGATACATTTCACTGAGCCTTTCCTTACAGTCTAATCATCGCTTCGATAGATTCTGCGACTATAGAACACGTAAAAGTCTTCAAAAAGAGACAGAAGGTACTTTGGTAATGTCTAAAATTAAAATGGGGTACCCAACAAGAACAAAAATTTAGAGATTTGCACAAAATTCATTATTTGAGTCACTCACGTTCCTCCTCTAAGAGGGTATCTTCAGACACGAAATCAAATCTTTTGAAAATGTATTTTTTTAATTTTGACATATAAAGTGACACTTTTTAAAACTGATTGACATTATGAAACGTCTTACTTTTTGTAACTAGTTGCATAAAGTAAAACTTTATGCAATTGGTGACGAAAAATGTATTTCAAAATTAGTGACAAAAAGAATTATTCTATTTATTAAACTGTTATAATACAAGTTAAAATCATAAATAATAAATTATTTAATTATTATAAATATTGATAACACAATTATTGCAATTATTCAAATTAATTCCCGACGACATTTTTTTTTCATTGCTCGAACTTGCTGTTATTTGGGAAGCGGCGCACATTGCATTAGATGTTTCACCAAATATTTCTTGCGCTATAAGTTTTTTATTATTCATGGAATTTTCAACATATCCCTCCGCAACAGAGGTAGATTTCCAACCTCCATGCCTCTTCTGAAGCAGTGGCCAGTATATAGAACAGGATTTGAAATACCAAGAAGTTGTGCAATAACTTTTGGCAGACTGCTGAATGTGTTAATTCCCACAGGATTTCTGGTACATTTTCCATTCGCATATTTTACAAAAAATCTGTTGTGTTTAAGAACCTGAGGACGCAACTTAATATATTTTCTTAATATTTCAACAAGATTCGTATTTTCAATGTCTCCAGTGGTAATTGCAAACTGCCGTATAACTTCTGTGTTTGAAGGTGGGATATCAACACGAAAATGGCTTTCTTCGTCGATAACATTTTCAACTGGAAGAAATGTTAATTCTGCTTTTCTGCATGCTCCTGCCATTCCAATTATCATTGCAACCTTAGCCATTAGGTATTCTTTGTCATCAGCTTCCACTAAAAATTTGGCAAAATCTTCTTTAATAAAAAGTTTTGACATTTTAGCACTGTACCCGTCCGCTTGGCTTTTAATATTATGCTAACAAATTTGTATATTTTTTAATATCAATATTCCTTTTCAGATTTAGTTCAGACCTTAACATTGAGTAAAGTGTCCATAATGTGGAAACTTTTAGATCTTTTTTACCCTCAAAATATGCAAGTAAAACTTTCTCATTAACATGTTTAATTTTCTTCTCATCACACCACGTAACAAATTTTTCGTATGCCAAATCATAAACTGCCTTTGACTTTTTGGGAATTACTGATAATAGAGCATCACCTGCTGCCTCTTCAATATCGCTTGGTAGCTCTTCAGAACTTGAATCACTAATTTTTTTAAAATAAATCTAAAAATATATCAATCTCGCTAAAAACCTTCCGTCTAGACTTTTTAACAAAATGTCAAACTGACAACTAACATGAAGTAACAGCAACAAACTAAATTTATGTTTTCCAAATTTTTATCAATTATATTAAATTTTATTTTTTCATTACTTTCTTCAAAATTAGAAAAAATCTTGTATGCAATACGTTACGAAATGAAATTTTGTGTAACTTGTGAGTTTCTCTCACGCGTTACACAAAATTAGGCATTTCGTAACTGATGGCATAAATAGCTATTATATGCAACTAAGTGGTTACGTAAATGGAATGAGAAAAAACTGAAGATAACCGAAAAAGTAATATATATGTATATAAAAATAGAATGAAATGAGTGAATGAATTCCAAAGGAAGACACTAATTTCAAGTTAACAGTAAATAATAAATTGAATAAGAATTGCATTTCTCTGATAATAAGAAATAATCTGGTAATGATAAAATAAACGAAAGTAAGCGAATGATAAGTTTAAGGAATGAAGATTGAAAAAACAGCTGAAAAAATAAAATGAAAACTAGTAGATAAATAAATTGAAATTAATGTTGCACCTATGAATCTCAATACTCGAGTATTTACTTGAGAAGATACCCAACTGGCAGAAACGTCTTGTATATTAAATTTTAGTATAGGTACTACATAAAGTGAACAAGGAAAATACTTCAAATAATTTAAAAAATTGTAAAAAAATTTTCCAAGGCAGCTGGTTATATGAATTCCTCGACGTGAACTCCAAATTCACAAACCAAAAGTGAATTATAGAAATCGTCAAGTCACCCCGACTCAAAATCTGCATACAGCTGTTTCGATCTTATTAGATCTCATCAGTGCAGCTTATTTGACTAGGAGTAATTTAACAAATTTCTAATTATTCCCCAATACAAATCGTGGTCGGAAACACTATCTGGATAACAATTTAGAACGCCTTCCACCAATGATATTGGAAACCAAAAATTCACCGCTTAGATCGAAAATACAGAAATCCGTCGGGTGAATACATAACTTCCTGACACGAAATGTCTACTCTACAACTGTGGTGTATGCACTGATGAGATCTGATAAGATCGAAACAGCTGTATGCAGATTTTGAGTCGGGGTCGAATTTTATAATTCACTGTTGGATTGTGACTGTAGAATTCTTGTCGAGGAATACATATCTCCCTTGGAAAGTTGTTTGATAATTTTTTAAATTATTGAAGTATTTATCATGTTCACTTTATGTAGGGGAGACCGGGTACAAAAGTAACATTTTGTACTTTCGCCTTGGTTTCTCGTTAGGTGTTATTATTTCGGTGAAATGGATATAGCCATACATAAATTCCGTTTATGTTCTATACATTAGCATCTTAAATTACCTTATTATTGTGTATTTTGCATGAATCACAGAAACTTGAAAAAAATTTGTCATTTGTTACGTTCGACCACGTTGGCGGGCCGAAAGTAACATGTTGTGGGTCGAAAGTAACAGGGCAAAGGGGTTTGTAATAAATATGATATGATATATTTAATCAAACAAATATTTATTGGAAAATTCAGTCTTCTCTATGAAGGCTCGCAATTGTGGCACACATAATTCATTGACGCATTCAGTACCTATGAGACCACATATTGCATTCGAAACAATGTAAACTTTACTCATTCAGTCGACTATTGCTAAAATTTTTTAAACAAACGAAGCAATCTTCATCGTCAAATTTATTTTCCTTGTCTACAACTGCGCTAGTATTTCTAGCTTAAATTTTTTTTATATATCTTTGCAATATACTTCCATGTTAGTTGTTATTCGTGCGGTGGTTATTATGCGTTGTCGCGGCATTTTGTTGAAATGAACACACACACATAAAAAGTTTACTTAAAATAAATCAATACGGGGACAAAAGTAACATGTTACTTATGTACCCATAGGGCTTCGTTACTTTTGTACCCTACAGCATTTTTGTTAGAACATGAAAGAAAACCTTGAAACGGAACATGCTAGACAAAAACGAATTTAAGCACTGTGAAATCAATCTAATCGAGTATCAATATGGAAATATTCAGATTAATATCATCCCTTCAATACTACATAAACATTAAATAAGTAAACGTCAAAAAATTTACTTTTGATTTGTGAAATCACGTAACGTCCTCTCACACGATCGAACAGTGCGTGACGCGAGCGGCGATTGAATGCAACTGAAGGTGGCGCCAGTGGCTATCACCTGACAGCAGCTAAGTGGTGTTTTGACAATTCTTTAAACCTATAGAGCATTTGTTACTTTCGACCCGCCGTTACTTTTGTACTCGGTCTCCCCTAATCGATATATCAGATTGACCATGGTCAACTGGTATATTTTCATGATTTAATTTTAAATTTCGTTAATTTGTCATTTACTTTCATTTTAATGTGTTTTTACCAATCTTTATTTACCAATCTAATTTTATTCATTTTGAAGATACGTGTTATTTCCAGTTCAGTTCATTAATCTTGAATTTTGAATTTAATTCTTCAGGTATATTTTATTTCTGAGATACTACTGTACCCCTAAGTTTAATTGAAAATGGAAGTCCACAAATTTACCAACACATTTCATATAGAACACCGATTAATCAGACTCATTGATTTGTGAGTCATGGCTTTCAATTAATTTAGATGAAGAATGGTTCGTGTTTCGATGTTTCTCCTATCAGGAAGTAGGGCATTGCACCTCTTTGTCTGAAATTAAATGACAGCAGTGAGATACGAGTCCTTCTATAGATATAAAATTGGATGAAGAAAATTGATCATACCTTTTCGTTTAGTTTATTTATTCCTTTTATTATTTTGTAATTTTGACATCCAATACCCCTCAATTAATCTCAAATGATATATATTCTTTGAATGATTAAACAAATGAGGATGAAAAACCACAATTATATTATTTTTTATGACATTTAAGAAATTTCATATATTTAATCAACAATAAAATCATCCTTTATTGATTTCTAAAGTTTCACTATATATATATATATATATATATATATATATATATATATATATATATATATATATATATATATTTATCTATATATATATATATATATATATATATATATATATATATATATATATATATATATATATATATATATATATCGCCCTGCGAGAATACAAGGAGCGCAACTCAAAAACAGCCATTTTGTAGTTAACCCTGTGATGTCGTACCATAAATTGAGATGAGCACGTGACTACTATCGGCTCTTTTTTAGTCCCATTAGTTTCCGCTAGAGGGCTAGAAGTGTCTTTGGTAACAGCACTGGCTTGATGTTGAGTGGAGGTATACAAGAGTCACATTTTGAAATACGCCCATTGTATCACAAAAGGTAAGTGCAAAGTTAGAAAAGAGCCCTTTGTATTTTTTGACAGTGGAAACTATTTTTAGCTATTCATATTATATAATATGTCCATATTGCATAATTATTTACTTTTATTTTGTTTTTTAGCTATTTCGATATGTCTGACAGATCCAGGCGCATCATGAGGTTAGTAGCAGAGAAAAATTATAATTTTTCGTACTGGGATGGAGAAATTTGGAAACCTCTTCCCAACTATATTGAGGCTGGTAGCTTTTTTATATCTACAAATTCTGAAGACTTGGACATTGCTATTTTGAATAAAGAGATTGGAAAATTGAATAATAACTTCGTTGGGTCTTCTTGTATTGATGACGATGTAAACTGCCAACGTGAACCATCACTGGATAGTTTAGAGTACATTGAAGACATCGATGATACTGATGCTGACCCTGAATACAATCCTGAGAGCGATGATTATGATAACGATGACGAAAGACACAGTGACTCCATGCCACTGCCAGATTTGGCTTCAGCTTACGATAAAAAACGTGAGATTTCAGAAAAAAAAAAGAAGAGTTGTTAAAGCTGTTTGATAAGGATTTAATGCCTCAAGTATATTTCAGTTTTCACAATAGTTTATAAGTTATTTTATATTTGAGAAAAAATAATTATGTTCTATTTCGTTTTATCAGTAAGTTTACTGGTCTTTGAGAATACTATTTTAATGTTAGTTTATTTACTTTGTGAAATTTACTTTATAAACCAATAAATTATATGTAACATTCCAATTTATGTTACCTTCCTTATTATTGTTGATTCATAAATCAAGTACCTACGAGAAATTTAAAAGATAGATGTGTTAGTGCAGATGAGACTGAAAACTGCTGTGATCGTTATCTTACGAAACATAGATTTAAGACATGTTTTAGTTGGTGTCAAATTATTTTGATACAGGCAATGACTACTGATGCCCCACTTCGTTATTGTTCAACCTTCATGATTAATTATAACAAAAGCCATAACTTGAAGAAAGAACAATGGTTTAAGAAGTAAAAGAGGCACAACTCAAAAAAATTAATAATTATTGTTGATTTTTCAGATAATATTTAAAAGAAATCGATCAGAAATGTACAATAATATTACCTAAGTAGCTATGCAACAAAAATTAAAAAAATGATGAAGATAGTGTATTGATTGACTTTGCCATCCGTCCAGCAAAATACTGGAAAACTTTAACTGCGATTTCTCGAGAATGACTGTTTTTGAGTTGCGCTCCTTGTATTCTCGCAGTGCGATATATATATATATATATATATATATATATATATATATATATATATATATATATATATATATATATATATATATATATATGTGTGTGTGTGTGTGTATGTGTGTGTTCATATGTATGTATAAGCTTATGTATTTTAGCGTTGTTTACACGATAAAGGGCGCAATTTTGAAGCAATAGGGTTGAAAGTTTGTAAATAGGTGTTCTCATATGATATCTTAGATGGAATTGGTTTTGGTTCGAATTGGTTGAGGATTGATCCCCAGAGGGGGTGAATAAATCTTGTTTACACGATAAAGGTCCCAGTTTTGGAGTAATAGGGTTGAAAGTTTGTAAGTAAGTATGTTCGAAAGATATCGTGGATGAGATTGGTTTTGGTTCAAATTGGTTGGGGGGTTGACTCCCTAGCGGAAGAATTGAATCAGGTTTGCATGATAAAGGGCGTATTTGTTTACACGATAGAAGACGCAATTTTGGAACCATGAGGTTGAAACTTTGTATGTAGGTAGTTTCGTATGATATCTTGGACGGTATTTATTTCGATATACATTTGACCCCCCGGAGGAGGAAATAAATATTATTTACACGATAGAGGGCGCAATTTCTGTTTTTCAAATTTGAAACACAAATATAATACATAATTGAATGAATATATTTTTCAAACCGGATACGTTTTGAAAACCTGCTTTTCTAATGCAGCTCGCTGCGATAGAGTTTTTAGGTTTGACATCTTAGATATTTGTCAATATATTGATGATAATAACAAGATTCAATCGATTAAAAGCCAGAACACTGTATCAGCTGTGTTCTATGATGAGTAGAAATTAAGACTGTGACGTCACACGCGCTTTTTTTAATTTTTTATTCAATTTAACTTTTCAATTAGAGAAAAAAATAAATATACTTTTGCTATAAAACGTATATATGATCTCTCAATTTATCAAAAAAAAATTTTTTCCTCAAACGTCGAAAAATGACGCCTTTTTTAACCTCAGTTTTCAATGTTGAAGTTTGATTTCACAGACGTCCTTTTGTTTTTACTTTTTCGTTCGGCCGTGAGCGTACAAAAAAGTGTAATTTTTGTACGGCAATTTCAAGAACGTCGGGCGGTGTACAGTTGGATTCCGAAACCGACATAATGAAATCTGTGAGAAAAATTTCATATATTTCAATACAACAAGTCATTTCTTGATACTCGGGACTTACCAAAATCGCACAGTATATAATGCGTAGAAAAATGACTTTCAATATTTTTGACAATTATTTTATTGATATGTCAAATTTGTATTGCCTTGACATCTACAAAACCAGTAATCAAAGCAATCAAGTTTTACGTTTTTTCACATCTAATCCTTTTTAAAAATGTCATCTTAATTATATCGTTTGAACGCCGTTTGCGGAAAAAATCGCATGTTTTATTCGGAGAAAAGCACTTTTTGTGGCTCGACTAAAATTGTCGGCCTCACTCGCCACAAAAAGTACCACACTTACTCCTAATAAAATAATATACTATCTCGAAAACTTTGTTGTTGATTATTTACTTTTTGAAAAGTTGTATGTTTTTTGGTCACGAGAAAATGGTGTAACTGTTTTTTACGATTCGCAGACAATCTACCCTCCCAAGAAAACCTGTATTCTCCGGAATTGTTTCGTAAATTGAAAGTAATATTGGATAATTATGATTATTTCATCAAAGTTAATTGAGTTAATCTACCTAATATTCTTCTCAACGCAAATTCGCACAGGTTGATGATCTTAAGCGGGGATTACGCCGCTTAAGATCATCAACCTCTGAAAGTTCGGAACACTTCAAAATGCCGTGCCTAGCGAATTTCGCCTTTTTGGCAAATCTTCTAAATTACTATACGTCTATCTTCATTACTGAACTTGATATACACGTGACACTTGGAATTATGCTTGAACTCCATTCACCTATTGTTTTTGGCGAGTACATTTCCAATACGTCAAAGCCTTACATAATGAGGATGTAAGATTGAATTTAATTTGAGGAATTAATATAGGTTGTAGTTTAATAATCCAGGTTTGAATTGAACGTATTGTTCAAGAATTTAATTATTTCATACACGTGATATGGACAGCTACCCAACAATTGAACATCATCCAATAGGATTACGAATAAACTGTTCCTCAAACGTGTGTATCTCAATATTTGGAATGTAGATAAACAAAACTTAATACTTGGTGGGACATTGTTCAAAATTGCAGATCAAGTAATTTAAAACAGATTGACTCCACAAGAATTGTTTTATTTACTCCACATATATTTTTGATGCTAATTATTCATTATACAGGTTTCTGAATTAAATATTTATGTCAGACTTAGAAAGTAGTAAGTTTTTTCTACTTATAACGTTTGTTGCTCCTCAAGCATTTGTAACAAAACATTTAGAATCAAGATGAACAAAACTTGATTCTTCATAGGACGACAGTGTCTCGAGTCTAGTGACTTGATTCCACAAAATTTGCTATATTTACTCGAAAATTTCTTAGTAAAATTTTTATAATAGGGAATTTTTCCCACTTGTAGCCTTTGAATGAAATAGAATGCTTAAATTGAAAGGATATTTATATGAACATTACAAAATCGGAGCTTCGAAATCGAATGAGTCTGAAGTGATTAAACTCTATTTTAATGATTGAATACTCTTTAAGAAAAACCAACACTGCCTTGAGCGCACCAATGACAGCGAAGCATCCTTGTAGACCGCGCGGTAAGCATCCATGTAAAACAAACTTATTTGATTTTCAAAAGCATCGCTGTAAACCTCCTAGATGGCATCGCGCTTAACCTCCACCGCGACTTACTTGCTATTTTCGCTCCCATTCAACTAAATGTGTTTGCTTTACATAGATGTCGACATCGACCGCGACCGTCACCTACACCTCCACCGCGACTTACTCGTTCTGTTCGTACCCTAAAGACTTCCGCTACGAGTTGCCACTCCAGAAAATTGCTGAAATTCCACCCATCTACTTATCTAGTTAGTCGAGTATGTCCATGTAAAACAAACTTATTTGATTTTCAAAAGCATCGCGCTAAACCTCCACCGCGACTCACCTTCTATGTACTCTTTCATTCAACTCAATGTGTTTGTTTTACATAGATGTCGACATCGACCGCGATCGCGACCTACACCTCCACCGCGACTTACTTGTTATGTTCGTATCCTCAGAACGTAGTAAGTATATTTTCTTCTACTAATAAAATAAATGAAAACTTCTGGGAAAACTATATGTTCTTGATGTTTTCTGTTTTTGGGCAGGTACCGATGGAAAATTTTACCTATTTTTATTATTTGTTAACTCATTTGTCAATCAATACAACTGTAGAAATCGAAATTTACCTTCATTTATTATATTTCTTGAATATGAATAACTAATGTGACTAATTGCCTCAGTTTTGACATTTTTAGAAAACCTACGCACACTGATACCATAATACATGAAATAGTGCCAGTTAAACCACAATAAAATTAATTATCTTGCATTCATTTAAACATAAATTAGTATCGCTACCATTCTAGAAGAAAATTTGAAAAATACTGAATTTGATATTGAAAAATAATGGGTATGAAGTATTCGTAATTGATGAACTAATATTTTAAAAACAACAGAAATTGTTCTTTAAGCATGTGTATCTGAATATTAACAAAGTAGATAAACAAAACTGTTTTTATCAATAATTTCATCCCCAAATTGTCATAAAATTTTTAATATGTTCAATAAATAAAATATAAAATGTATTTGTAGGAACGAGAAAATTTTTGTTCATTATTGCTCAATAATGACGACAAACAGTACTTTAGAAATCTGGTGTATAATAATTAGAATATATTAATTGTTATGCATATTATATTGGCCAAACTGGTCAAAACATCAGTACCAGATTGAAAAATTGAACATCGAAACTAGGAACGTCACTGAAATTTAGGATAATTGCATAAAGAATGACCATTTCAGATTCGAATAACACGGAGATATTGCCCTATTGAAAAGTGGGAAAAAATGGACCTTTCAAAAGCTCTAGAGATGACGTCAGCCAGCTTTAGAACGTACCGTTAATGACAGAAAAGATCTTGGGATATCCCCACTCATTGAAGCAATAATATAAAAAGATGGATTGTTGCATTTTAAAAGAGTTAAAAAACTCTTAATAATGGATTACTAGCACTAAACATATATGTCAAGTAAATATAGCAATTTTCAGGAAACGAATGTTCTCCGCCAAGTTTTAAGCAAGCAGTCCAATGGCATTATAAAAAATGCGTACGATATTTGATCAAGCAGTCTTACAAAACAGCAACTTAAATATATCTTGAAAGTTTGTCGAAAAAAAATAACCACTTGTGAGTCAAGTTTATACCGAACACTTCGCATTGAAGGTAAAAATTTAGTTAAATTTATTCAAACGATGACCAAGCTAGTTAGTTGAGTACGTTAGGTACGCTGGCTAGTATTGGGGAGGTCTCAGGATCAAACCCCGGGGCCGACTGGTCTGCCATGGGTTTTTTTTCAGAGGTTTCCTCATGGTAATGTAAGTCACTGCTTGCAAACTTACAAGGCGAATGCTGGGCCAGTATTAATCCTCTGAACTCTACCCACACTTCCTATGTTCCATAAATATCCCGTCTCACCTATCCTTAATGCACTTGTACATACAAGTGTATCCTCTGATCTGGCTGAAGGAGTTAATCCCAAACTCAAGCTGCCCGCCTACCTGACACATACTTCAGGGAGGAATGAAACACGTGTGTTTCCTTTTTTCCTTTTCCAAACGATGTGCCCATAAGTTTTTTTTATAAATATTCGTTTAAGATGTAATATTGTAGCGTTTGCACTGGGCTGATCAAAATATTATGGTAATTCTTTCGGACATTTTAGTGCTAAAAATCCATGAATTATGAAAAACAGTTCTAATATTACGACCTATTATTCAGTGAATACGTGATGAAGCAAAATCATAGGAAATATTCGAAATTTTGAGCTGTCAGTAAGATAATGGGTTAATAGCACTAAACATATATGTCGAGTAAAGTTAGCAATTTTCAGGGAATGATTTTTTCACGCCAAGTTTTAGGCGAGCAGTCCAATGACATTATAAAAACTTCGTACGATATTTGATGAAGCAGTCTTACGAAACATTAACTTATATATACCTAAAAAGTTTGTCGGAAAAAAATAACAACTTGTGGGTCACATTTATAGAAGACTTTCCTGAAAAGAGTTTTTTTAATAAATATTCGTTGAATATTAAAGCTCTTGCACTGAGCTTATCCAAATATTATGGTAATTCTTAAACATTTTACGGCTAAAAATCCATGAATTATGAAAAACAGTTCCAAAATTACGACCAATTATTCACTGAATACGTAATGAAGCAAATCACAGGAAATATTCAAAATTTTGAGTTAATTGTAAGACATGTATTTACATGAACGTTGCTCATTTTTCACGTCAAGGTGCTTTATATTCAGACAACAAAAACTAATTATTTTTCTCTTAAGAAATTTAAGTGCTTCAGGCGTTTCTGTCTTATAGTCAACCACTATGAATAAAGATGAGTTAATTGGTGATGTTTTCAACTATCAAACAAATGGCCTCACAAAATATATCTGCAGTTAAGAATATACGTTCTTCCTTGAATGTTCTTCTCATATAATATACATTCGTTTAATCGAAATAAATAATTGTTGAACAGCGGGATCTCTGAAGGAAGTTCATAAATTGTTTCAACGAAATATCCTCATAGTGATGAAAACGGTTTTCTTGAAATACTCAATAAATTTCTAATCAGTCTTGTTCATGACTTGATTATTGCAGCATTTGAATGATTCAAAATGATTTCATGACTTCCTATCTTCAATTATGAGTTTAATGTACTTATATTCTCTCCTTTCTAGGGCATTTATGACAAGAATATAGTTTTTTATAAAGCGTCTTATAACTCTGAATTTAATTTTGATTGATTGCCTGTATAGATAACTTATTTACACTTGATATCACATGAAGCTACTAATTCTTTTTATCTCTCAATTGGAAGGGTGAATGCGATATTAATATCAAGTAACCAAAGGATATTTGCTAACAATAATTGATCACAAATTCATTTCAATACCATGAATTCACGATGAAAAAAAAAAGCTTCAGACGCAGAACTCCATCACTAAATTCGTATGTTCTCTCATGTTTGGTCTTTTTAAATATAAACTATCAAACTAGTGTTGAGTAGGACATACAAGAGGCAGTACATTTGTCCCGTACATGACGTCAAAATGTAAGAGCGGCTCAATATTTTATTTTGTACCGCTTCAAATTTTATGACGCGGTAGTCGCGCTAGGCGCTACTCACTCTCCGTCTCCGTAAAACTATAGAATGAAGACAAAGAGGAATTGAGGAATTGAGACGCATGCGACAAATTTATTGCATTATTGCTTTTCGAGTCTCGTCGAGCGATAAGGAAATATCCTATGAGGCACGTATTGAAGCGACTGTTTTGCTTTTGAATATCCTAACCCTAGCTTTTTTATTATATCCTTCAAAATATATTTGTTTATATTTTTATTTACCTACTTACAAACAATATTCACTATTGCAATAGATTATCCAGACACTATAAATATGACATCTGAAGATATTGAGGTTTTGGATTCGGCAATAAAAATCCTTTCTTTTTTCAAAGATGTAACTGAGGAGATGAGTTCAGAAAAGAATGTTACAATATCAGAGGTATAGTAATGACACTTTTTTCTTTAAATTTTTAATTTGAACATGCTTTTTTCGTGCATTAGGTTATTTTTAAATTAATTTCAGGTGATACTTATATCGAACGCCCTCAAACAGAAATGCCTAAAATTTTTATCTATGGCACATCCGGACTGTGTTTTACGAACGACCCAAGTGCTTTTAAATGAAATTAACTCAAGGTTTTCGGGCATTGAAGAGAATAATATTTTTGCTGAGAGCACTATATTAGATCCAAGATTTAAAAAATATGGTTTTGAGAATGAGTACGCTTATAGTACAGCCTGTTCAAATTTAAAAGTCATGGCCGGGCAAATTCAAATAGAAAACACATGTACGCCTGAGCCTCCATCTTCGTCGCCACCCCATAAGCGTAAACATAGCATATGGGACGAGTTAGATGAGCAAGTGGATGTGGTAATGAAAAATACTAATCCGACTGCAGGGGGTATTATCGAAGTCTTACTGCCAAGATCCCAAGATCCTGCCAAGTGGTGGTTTGTTAAAAAGGACGCCTATCCTAGGCTTTATAAATTATTTTTAAAACGGCTTTGTATTGTTGCCACTTCTGTGCCTTCCGAACGTACTTTTAGCAAAGCGGGCCAGATCCTTACGGAAAGAAGGAACCGGCTCAGTGGCAACAAAGTAGCGCAAATATTATTTTTACATTGTAATTTGTGATTTTATTCATTAGCTTTTTTATTATATCCTTCAAAATATATTTTTATTTACCTACTTACAAACAATATTCACTATGCTAATCGTTTCATATCATTTTGCGATACTGATTATTAATATATCATCAACCAGAGTTCAGACTCTAACTAATGTACTGCAATAAAATCAAATGTCATATTACTCATATTCGTACGCGTAACTTCAAACGTATCGCCGAGCCGGCCGAGCGACCGAGCTTCAGTGCGCCTCGCGCTAGGCCGCACAGAAAGACAGGCCAGCATATAGCGCTATCTCTCTCGCTAACTACGTCACGCAGCCGGTCTCAACGGTTTGAATTCACATATCGTCGCTTACGAGCGAACGATGCTGTTGTAGTAATAAAAATAAAATTGCAGCGGGAAAAATCAGCAGAAAAATAAGTTGTTTTCTGTTTCATGTCAACAAGATTGTTTTTGACACTAATATATTATCATATTATGTAAAAATGCCGTCCAAATGTTGGAGTCTCATAAAGCTTTTCTTATTGAACTGAGCCTATCGTCAATAGAGCAGATAATTATTCCTTGTGATAAAGTTGGTCATTGGGACTCGTTAAGCAAAAAGATCGCAAGCACTTTTGCGAATATACTTTTAAATTATTATTCCAAAGTAAAAAGTGATGTTTTCAAAAAAATGAAATTTCATCTAGTGCAAAATCCCAAAAAAAAGGAAAATTGATAAGCTTTCAAGCAATTAATATTAATATGTTTTTTTTATTCTAATATGTATGTTTTAAAATTTTTACTATGTTTTTGCTTGCAATTTTTACTCAGTTCTTGATATATTTTTAAAAATTTTATAGGTTTTTTTTGTTTTAGTATAAAATTTATTTTTATTCATATTATAAGTCAACAAACTTGGTAACTTCATTTTTATATTCTTCAACTAGGGAAAAATATGTTTTTTTTTTAATATTTATGTTTTATTATTTTTACTATGTTTTTGCTTGTAATCTTCAATTTTTGCTCAGTTCTTGATATATTATTTAAAATTTTGTTTTTTTTTGTTTAATATAGATAGAATTTATGTATTTATTTCGTTAAATATAATGTTTAGTTCTTGTTTTCTAGTCAAAACGCTTTTTATATGTATTATGCATATTGGAAAATATACCTGTGTTTTTTGTTTTAGTATAGAATTTATTTTTATTTACATTATAAGTCGCCAAACTTGGTAACTTTATTTTTATATTCATCAATTTAACTTGGAATAAATATATGTTTTGTTTTTAATAAATGGAAAATTAAAAGTTACATTACATGCATTTTTCATCTTACCAATATATTATGCCACAGAAGATATCAAATTATGTTTTAAACAACCTAAAAATGTACAAAAACCCCATGCGCGCCATATAAACCAACGTAAAAATTGGACCGGTCTTGTGACGTCACACGCACCGCATGCTGGCCTGTCTTTCTGTGCGGCCTAGCCTCGCGTCATTTGAAGTGGGACATTGTACTGGCTCAGTACAAAAAAGAGGCTACTCTTACAAACTCATTTTCATGTCGCGTCCTACCCAACACTATATCAAACTCAATGCAATTTAGAAGAGCTGAGGGGTTGAAGAAATTCCTAAAACATACTAAAGGATATAATACCTATACCTACATTAACATAGCGGCGCTTGAGCAGAATAGGGAAAACCACGAACGGCACTTTTCTTACATCCACTCAATCTAGGTATGAAATTTCAAGCTTCTCATTGAATCTGAAGGAGCTGTGGGGGTGTACAAAACCCCAAATACCACGACATGACAAAAAAACTACTACTTTGAAGTGACGGCGATTAGATGAAAAAGTTTATACGGCCAAAAGACACTTCACTTACATCAACTCAATTTATGTACAACTTTTCAACAACTTAAATCAAATTGGAGGTGAAAAAAATTTTTTTTTCCGCTCTACGCATCCTCAAAAGAACACCATATATTCCCATATCCTCTGCAACCTGCAACTATATTTTCCCAAGTTTCGATAGTTTGATTCTATCTCGAGATACCGAAGTTCCGCTTCTTTGTTTTGACAGCAGACAATATTTACCTCAAAAAAAATATATATGAAAGGAACCTTAACCCAATACCAGCCAGAACTCACATAGGATGAAAAAATTTTATATTTTTGTATAAACTAATTGTTGAGTGTTCAGCAAAGACAAGGTCACTAAAATTTTGGAAAAAAAAAATTTCAATTCGCAGAAAAATAGAGTCCCATTTTTGGGACGATGGGATGGCTAAAAGAGAATAAAATAATATATTTGGAAAAAATAACTACAAGAAGGACTCTCAGCTGCTTTAATAACAAAATATGTTCAATTAACTCACATCAATAATATACAGAACAAAAAGTTTCAATAAAAAAAATTTTGGCGAAGAAAATTATTTTTTATGGGATGGTACGAAGCATTTTCCACAAATTCTAGTGGTTTCTTTTTTCCACAAAATGCACATCTCCCTTTTGTCTCGATAGGAACAGCTGAATGACCCATTTAGTCATATCTTATGCTCTTCCTCCCATCAATTTGGACTTTTGTGGGCCTGGCCTCTTTGGTACAGAAGGTGTACTTTTGGTTAGATATGCCTTTACAATTTTCCAACGTACTTATAGCAGAGTAGCCATTTCTTGAGGATTTACAATCTTGTAAATTCTCCAAGTATTTATCACCGATATATCTAACACTTGGGTGAATAAAGGCCACCGCCATTTCCCTGAAATAATTCTTGTTAGGTACAGAGATACTTGCTTGACAAATCTACTCCGCCCATTTGCGAATTGTATAATTGTATCAATTTTACGATGGAGTATCGTCGTTCTATGGAATTGAATTCCCACCGTTTGTGCTCTTTTATTTGGCCCACTTTACTATTTTATCTGATAATGCTTCGTCGTCACTCTCAAACTCGGATTCGTCAGCAGGGTTAGAAGTTAACAATTCCCGAGTACCTACCTGCAACATCCACTATTTCTTCTCCTTCTAGGTCATTCTCTTCAAAATTCTGTGTCTGTTAGAATATCCGGGTCTGGAGGAATTATTGCTACAATAATATTTTTAATATTCATATCTTTCCAAAATTCTGGATCTTCAAATATGGGTTCAATGTCACGGATATTTAGACATTTTCTGCTACTCATAATTATCATTTCCAGCCAATGTCCAAAATTGGGACAACAAAATCAGCAACAAATTGGCAACAGATAACGATATGAGTCAGTTCAATTCCGTTCCGTATTGAAAGAAGACACTATTCAGCAATAAAACTGCAATGGTATAATTATAATTTTTTCGATAGAAATATATTGAAATCACTATAATGTATGACAACCTCAACGCGCCAGACAAGTGCCGACTTGTTGAATCAGTCTAATTTCTGCTATTGTTCCTGTGAGCCATCTGACTATAAATATGTGAAGAACATATTTTGGCCTAAATGGCAATACCAAATACTCTAGTTTTCTGTGATAGCATTGAAGGAATCTGGAAAAAATGGTGCGTCCCAAAAATGGGACGTTGGCTGGTGTTGGGTTAAGAATCAGGAGATATAGAACAGATTTTTGTACTAACATCGAAACCACAAATTCAGGTAATAATGATGAATAGATTTGATATTTAATATGAAAATATAAATGATACACAGAAACTCAACCTAAATATAGATTTTTATTATATGAAGAATTTCCACGAAAAAATTCGAGACCTTAGTTACGCAACACAAATACTTCAATATTCTCGAAAATTCTTGACCAAAAAATCTTTCAATATGGTTGTATGATAATCGATCCATCTCGAAATCTGAACTTCAATTCAAAGACGAATTTAAGAAGCTTCAAAATTCGCAGACTCTGATTTCACCTGAAAACCCGAAACATGATGAAATATTCAAATTTCCTCACTAGTATTCTATCTTACGCGCTTTCCCGACATATTCAAAGATGTTTACCAATCTTCTTCATACACCGCATTTTCCATTTTTCAAGTAGAAATATTTTCCAGCTAGCAAATCAGTCATCCTCGGTGAAACCTCATGGGTTTTATGCAAATTCTTCTCGACTTTGTAATTGAGACGTCAGCAAGTTTGACAGATTACACTTAATGCTCAAATTCAAACATAATGTGCAACTATAAAGCTGCAGTAGAAAAGGGTCATCTGGAAAATTCCTTTTTAGCGTGTGTTTAGAAAATTTTACATAGGAATGTAATTTGGGAGATTGAAATAGAAACTACTCTCTGTAATTTTTCTCTGTTAGAAAACGTAATAAAATAACTGGACGCTTAGAGCAAGCTCCATTACTGAACTTTTTGAATTATTCATTTCTTAGTAATGCTGTTAGTTAGTGGAAGTGCAAACGATATTAAAACACGAAGCCAAGTTATGAAGTTACTGAAACGGTTAAAGTTGGAGTTCTTTCAACTCAAAGAAAGTATGTTTCAGTCGGACTCTAGTGAATAAATGCGAGAACTTCTACCTACGTATACAACAGTCAGAGAGAAAATTATTTTGAATGCAAAATATCAAAATTTGTTTTCTCTTCTTAGATGTTTCATTTTCAAATAGTTGCTACAAAACTTGAATTTACTACGTTTGCAATTCCGGTCACTAGACCACTATCGCGCAGATTGTAATATTAAAATTGCTTTCAAACCTAAGACAGAACTGTGTATGTTTCAGTCGGACTCTAGTGAATAGATGAGGAAACTTCCAGAAATACTTTGAGAAATATTAAACTGCGATTACAATTTCGGTTACTTGACCATCATCGGACAGATTGGAATATTAAAATTGCTTTAAACCAAAAACAAAATTCTCAGGATTTTTATTCAATGCCAAAGATATCAATTCAAAATTTCAAAGTTCAGTAGAAAAGCTTTGTAACTCCTACTAACTCTTTTCTTGTTTCGATGTTGATAATATGTTCTCCAATATACCAAAATAATTGCTTCAAATAATGGTTTTCATACAAGTTTGATAGCTAAAATGATAAACAAGAAACGTAGTCAACTAGCGTATAACAGCATATATCCTCAATCGATAGTAGAAAAATCGGAAAAATTCACATCTTTAACATATTCTGGTCCTCTAACAGAAAAAGTTGCTAACGTCATACCTAAATGTTATATTAAAATTGCTTTCAAACCTAAGACAAAACTCTCAGTATTTTTATTCAATGCCAAAGATATCACTTCAAAATTTGAAAGTTCAGGAGTTTATAAGTTGGTTTGTCCTGTATGTAAAGAAGTTTATATAGGTCAGACTGGTCGATCTTTCAAGACAAGATTTAAAGAACACCAACAATCTTATTTGAAAACTAAAACGGATTCAACGTTTTCAAATCATTGCCGTCATTACCACCACCCCTTTCCACGAATAGATAACTTCAAAATTATGCACAAATTACCGAAAGGAACCAAACTAACTTACTTAGAATCATTGCAAATTTTTAAACTCAATCATAATGCAAAAGATATCTTGCTGAACGACAAGATTGACTTGATATATTCTCCTATATTTAGTGTATAATGATTTTATTGTTACAATTTGGGAAATCCACTTCGATTAGCCCTTCTTGAAATATTTTCCTCTTGTCTATTTAGATACCTACTAGTGAGAGGCTCCCCCGCCTATTAAATAGATCCGTGAAAACTATAGATCGATGAAAATATAGTTTCCCGAACCACGATGAGTGCAAAGCCTGTCCCTGCCTCTTTCGAACGGTACGCGATTGAACCGAACGCATCCTTTATCTATGGTACGCGACGCGTCAAGTGCTGAGCTCGTCCCTGCCTCTGTCGAACGGGCGCGCCATCTGCTGCTCACTGTCAATAGTGTCAATCTGTAGTTTGTGCGAAATCGGTAGAAAAATACTAAACTCGTTGGGCCTCGCGGTGGCGATGCTTCTCGATAGAATTCGACCCGTCCAACTGTCGGCTCGAGAGGCGGTCACGTGAATGCTAGTTGGATTCAAGCGAAAATGGTTCTTAAGCGTCGGAGATGCTGCCGTTTTCACGAATTCCGGAGAAACGTCAAACTTTAAACGTTCGATATCGAAAATCGGCGTCTCGGATCGAGGCGAGACGTAGCCTAAGCACTACGGAAAGGACGTGGGCGATCGACGGAGCCCTTCGGGCCCCGCGATTCGGGGCCGATCTCTTTATCTCGGCTTCGTAAGTTTGCCAAAATGCGGCCTTCGGCCGCCTGCATTTTGGGAGGTCCAAAATGGCGAAGCAATTATTTATTTAGTATTATATACTAGTGAGAGGCTCCCCCGCCTATTAAATAGATCCGTGAAAACTATAGATCGATGAAAATATAGTTTCCCGAACCACGATGAGTGCAAAGCCTGTCCCTGCCTCTGTCGATCGGTACGCGATTGAACCGAACGCATCCTTTATCTATGGTACGCGACGCGTCAAGTGCTGAGCTCGTCCCTGCCTCTGTCGAACGGGCGCGCCATCTGCTGCTCACTGTCAATAGTGTCAATCTGTAGTTTGAGCGAAATCGGTAGAAATCTACTATACTCGTTGGGCCTCGCGGTGGCGATGCTTCTCGATAGAATTCGACCCGTCCAACTGTCGGCTCGAGAGGCGGTCACGTGAATGCTAGTTGGATTCAAGCGAAAATGGTTCTTAAGCGTCGGAAATGCTGCCGTTTTCACGAATTCCGGAGAAACGTCAAACTTTAAACGTTCGATATCGAAAATCGGCGTCTCGGATCGAGGCGAGACGTAGCCTAAGCACTACGGAAAGGACGTGGGCGATCGACGGAGCCCTTCGGGCCCCGCGATTCGGGGCCGATCTCTTTATCTCGGCTTCGTAAGTTTGCCAAAATGCGGCCTTCGGCCGCCTGCATTTTGGGAGGTCCAAAATGGCGAAGCAATTATTTATTTAGTATTATATACAATAATTCTTTCCCACCCGTAAGCGCAAATCTATAATTATGTATTCAGTTCTTGACTCGATCTGCCCGATGATATTCTAGTGATCGAAATTGCAATCGCAGTTTTATATTTTTCAAAATATTTTTGTGATAATAAACGTAGTAAATTCAAGTTTTGTTTTTTTCAACATGTTTTTATTTTATATAACTCAAAGTCTTATAGTTATGAATGACTAGAGAAGATCTGGAAGTGTTTTATTGTTTTCGGCAGGTATTCAATGACAAGTTCACAGACAACCAAACTATGGTTCAAGTTACACAATCCTTGACAAGGTTTCACACGCGTTAAAGTACCTAGTAACATTGCTCTAGACTACACATTCCTACCCAAGTGTCTTACTCTTCATACCATTTTGCTCATCTACGATCCCTCTTACTTTCTCAAGAAATGTTTTTAATTTAATCCTACTTTCCTACTTTTGAGAAAGTCCCTCAAATTTTGATAGTCACGTTCTGCCTCGAAAACAATTTCAGCTCATTTGATTCGATTGAAGCCGCTGAAGATGTCATTATGTATCGAAGATATATATATATATATATATATATATATATATATATATATATATATATATATATATATATATATATATATATATATATATATATATATATATATATAGAAGAAGGGTAGTCTTTGCTGACTAGTTAGGATGCAATTAGGATAATAATATTTGGGTATAGCAGCAAGCAAAACGTGTACTCTTATAACACTATATTTCCGATATTTCGACAATGATTATTGTCGTCAATTAATTTAGAGGAAATAAACATCGTTGAAGTTAAGTTAAGTTAATGACTAAAAGAATATAATTATCTACTTCGTCATTACATATTGACTTGTAATATGTAATGACGAAGTAGATAATTATATTCTTTTAGTCAGAAATCTGCGTTTCCAGTACTTCAAATAAATTTTTCGATAAAATATTCCTTTGCTTGACTTGCTTTCTACAATGAAGTAGTAAGTCTCTGTGATGCATGCATGCCAAGCACAGAAGATCTTCGGGGTTCCAGGTTTCTTTCAAGCGAGAAAATGTATCGCTTAGAAATTTTGAACTTGGTCTACTTTATCTTGTAACGGTCGAGTGAACACTAATCGCACAATACGTCCGAGTGAATCAAAAAAAGGTCCTCTGATATATTTTTCATTTTGAACTTTTACATATGCCAAAATTCATCTACATGATGCTAGTAAAGGGTTTACCACTTTTGGGTTAATCATTGATGAATCCTCCTATTTCATTTCTTCATATTTATTTGCAATTGTATTCGTTTCATACTATAGTTTTGAATATGTAGCTCTGTATTCTTCGTTTCTAGTAAGTTTCGAAAGAAAATAACTATTTCTGTTTACAAAACGATGTTTAACTGAAAAGGATGAGACCTTTTGATCCAATCGTCAGGAAATGATGAAAATTCCAAAAATTTCTTTTCCGAGATAGTAACGAACTCAGTGCACCATTACGTGATGTTTAAGATCTTCGTTGGAATCATTCAGTTAATTGAGGTTTTTTTTGTATCAAACATTACCAGTTGTTTCAATATACCTAAATATATGACTGATTTCACTTCTATTGGGATGTTGGGATATTTATGCGTCACTGCCTCTTCCAAATTGAGTTGGAGATTCGAAAAATTATATGCAAGTTCGTTGAGTGTTGAAAACATTCCAGCGGTTTCAATTTCTAATCTAACGATTGCTTTTTGAGTATGAGAAACTATAATTATCAACGATATGAAAAATACTATTATAGGTACTCTTTCTGTATCGAAGAAAATCCTTCCATAAAGAATCACGTAACATTCAGTGAAGTGAATCCAGTAATTTTTTACATGTACGCCTAAAAGCTGAATAGTAAATAACAAGAAATCAATACAGCATCCATATTTGGCTTGTGAAAATGAGTTTTTATAAAACTTTTATTTGTATTACATAATTGTTACTTCGTGAGAGTCAAGGTCGTGCTGCTTTCGGAAAACTGCTAGAAGCTGTGCACCTATGCAAGCCTTCAACCTACTTGACTAAATTTAAAAACAGAACAGTGAGGCCATGGATGATCTGTTATTAAGCGAAAAGAAGGAGGAGGAATTTTCAACTTCATGTCGAAAACAGCCCTTATCAGGGCTGATGTTCTGCAGCTATCGGCTTCATTATTCCACCAGGACAAATATTAACTCCTCAAAGAAGTTCAGCAGACAATACACATCATTTTCTCGAGCACATCTTCATTTATGAGAATTGCCTCAAAAATCAAAATGAAAATTGCTCCATCAGAAGTTTTGTGTTGTAGGTATGAATCCAAATTGACTTATTTTCAGATTTGTGAGTTGCAAATGAATATTGCAAAAATTAAATATTACAACTCAACATAATTTGTTCTTTTCTGTATGCTCATTCAACACTAAAACTCGTTTCAACTCATATCTACTCATACTAACAATAAAACAATCAATAAAGGCCACAACACATCAAAATATACAGAAAAATATGGTAGGTAATGAAATATATATTCCGAACTTTATATTTCAAAGCTATTTGAGGACATTAAACATCACTCTAAAATAATTGAAAAATTCTCTCAATTCAAGTTATACAAATTTGCATAGTAGTGAAGAGCAGAAATTCAACTCAAGAATAATTTTTCACATATCATGATTTTCGAAATATATTTTAAGAAACATTTCTGCATTTTTCTATTCATTTTAGTACCATTTCCCTCTTTTTGTTCCATCTTTAATAATTTAACAGATGTTTCTTCATCTGATATTTTAAAGGAAAACGAATGAGCCCTCATTTTTCCTGTTTTATTAGCATCATTTCGCAAATATGCATGAGATGTCATCGTATGGAATACAAGATGAAATTTTAATAGGAGCTACGTGCAGTTCAGTTTTCCTGGAAATTCTAAATTGGTATAATAACTTGAGGAAAGATCTGAGAGAACTTGAAAAATAGATATGGCCATTTATAACGATAACAGCATTAGAGGAAATGGTATAAAACAACGAGAAAATGTACAGAATGCCATCTGGGGATTTCTGAATAATTGGTATAGACGAATCAAAATAAGCGCTACGCCGCCTGGTGACAATCAGAATACCTAAAAATCTTGACAAAGTTCTTACGTTCTCCTTCGTTTTGTGTTTGCTTTTGTGTGGTTTTTTACAAATATTTATTATTTGCAATCATTTTGAAAGCTATGAGTCGTTCGAATCGTTATTGTTCAGTTCCTCAGTGTTCTTCCTAGGAAAAGAAATGTTCAAATGTGAAATTCCATGCTTTTCCTCCAGCTGGTGATAAATATCGTGTTTGTGTAGAAGAGAAAAAGGAATACTCCTAAAGTCTCTACTTTGTGTGATCTGATAACTACCGATAGTGCTCTAAACAGTTTCACTGGTCTCAATAATATAAAACTATTAGATAATAGTAAAAGCAGTACAATCTGTTTACAGTGATCAACGGTCACATAGATTAACAATCAAACAGCGTATTGTTTTAGTATTGACAAAATTGAAATGTGACCTTACATATGTGACATTATCTCTTTTATTTGCCATTTCACAAGAATTATGCCAAAAATATATTTATGAAATGCTACCCATTATGAGTAGAGTTCATAGTTGTGTCATAAGATTCCCAGAATATTCTGAAATACAGAAAAACATGCCAAAATGTTTTGAAAGTTTTCAAAATACTCGAATCATCTTAGACTGTACAGAAATTTTTATACAGTAACCAAAGTGCCTTTGCTGCAGGATCAGGTTTTACTCTCAGTATAAATCTAATAACACAGTGAAATTCATGACAGGAGTTTCTCCTGGAGGTTTAATTACTTATATTAGTGAACCATATGGGAGAAGAGCATCTGATAAAACGATTTTCCAACAAAGTGACTTAATTTTAAACTTAGAAAGCTCACAGGATGCTATTATGGTGGACAAAGGTTTCTTGATAGATGATATTTGTCAACAGTTTAAAATAAAGTTGATCAGGCCACCATTTTTGAAAGACAAAAAACAGTTGACTACAGAAGAAGCATTGTTGAATGCCAAAATAGCAGCTGCTAGAGTACATATTGAACGAGTTAATCAGAGAATTAAGATATTCATCTCATGATCTAACCTTAGATTTCTCTCAATTTGGCTACAAAACAAATGATGATAATCACCTACCGCCTCAATAGCAATGAGAATACATACACAGTAATACACTTGTTCACTAAAGAAGCCTGAAAGGTCTTTATATTTATGGTAAAATTATATTTCAAAAATACACAACAAATACAACATAAATATTCCAATGTCAATATTTATAGTTCTACGATTGGCCACATTGGCGCTGCATTCTTATTTTCAGATGCCTATATATTATATAGATATTATTCCTTAGCGAAAAAATAAATTTATGTTTACGCAAATTTTCCAGAGCTAAAAAATATCAATTTTACGAATTTCACATATTAG
The DNA here is from genome assembly GCA_030704885.1 of Cynegetis impunctata. Classification (NCBI taxonomy): domain Eukaryota; kingdom Metazoa; phylum Arthropoda; class Insecta; order Coleoptera; family Coccinellidae; genus Cynegetis; species Cynegetis impunctata. The sequence goes on from JARQZK010003649.1 coordinate 89,873, forward strand.
AAAAGCTGTATTAGTTTAATATTTTTGAAAAAAATCGTTCAAGTGCGAGTCGGACGAAGGGTTCTGTACCATTGACTATGCCCCCCTCAAATATTTATTTTATTTTAATTTTATTAGTTATTATTGAAGTAAAGATACTATTAAGTATTTTGTAAATATTTCGAATGCCTATTGATATCGAACAAAAATAGGCAAAAAAATTGCGTTTTTTGTGTGAGAGCCTCCCTCAAATATTCATTTTATTTCAATTTTATTATTTATTATTGAAGTGAAAATACAACTGGGTATTTTTTTAATTGAGTTGTCATTTACTTGGTGAAACATCATATTCATCATGAATTGTAATATCTTTTTCAAATAAATTATCGGCTTATCATAGTATGATTCATTGGCTTTTCAAAATTCCGTTGTCCGAAGCTAATCTTCGAAAGGAATTGCATATAATTAAACAAATGGCAGTAAATAATGGTTATTCACCCAAAATGATTGACAGCCTCTTTCAGAGGAAAAAATACAAAATGGCAATTTCAGAAGTTTACCCACTTATATCCGAGAAAAGTAGAGTATCTTACAGTTCAACATACTTGGGCAAACCTGCCAAAAACCTGAAATTGTTTTTTCATAAAGAAAATTTCAAAATTTCATATAAAACCAAAAATAGCATTGGAAAATTGATTAAAAACAACAAATCAAAAATTCATAGGGATGAACGTACTGGTGTTTATAGACTCGACTGTAACGATTCATATAGGACGTACAATTAGAAATTTCAAAACTCGAATACAAGAACACCAACGTAGCTATATTAAGCAGAAAACTGACTCTTATTCAAGAAAAACATACTTTTAATCGCAATTATAATATATTACAATTAGAAAATAGTCTCCATAAAACCAACTGTTGGGAATCCCTATACATCTATAAATATAAAAATTCCGGAAACCTAGTTAACGACCAGATTGAAGTAAACCCTTTCCCTCTTCTTAATCTGTTCAATGTACCTACTTAAAGCTCTGAATGAATTGCTTGTTGTTATTTAGTTTATCTAGGAACCCCTCTGTTATATTCAATTTTCGAATAAATAGATTGTTTTGTAAACCCAGTTTATAATATAATATATATATATATATATATATATATATATATATATATATATATATATATATATATAATGAAAAAATAAAAAAACTAACTTTTCACAGGTTAAAATAAAAATCTATTGAATAAACGCGTTTCGTCATAACATTGACTTAATCTCGTACTAAACTATGGTATTACAAAACAATCTATTTATACGAAAATCGAATATAATAGAGCCAAACTAACAATTTAATTTTTATAATGGTTCTTAGAACGTTTACCGAACGTATTTTATAAAACATTCACTATTTTATTAACACTTTCACAATGTTCTTACAGCTCTTATGAGCATGGAATTGGCGCAGATTATAAAACAAATCGCCTGTTAGACTTGCTCTATATATGTTGTTTGCTTCTATAATAATATAAAACAGTTTTTAGAACATTTATAAATGTCTTATAAATATTTAAAAAAACATTTATAAAACTGTTATATAACAGCTCTGTTACTAGGACTTTTTATGAGTCGTTATGACAACGTTTTGTGAATGTTTTATAAAGCTCGCAACTTTAGCACTTTTGCTACGACTGCCAATAGTTACACGATAATAAAGTTTTTTTAACATTCCTATTCACACAAAATTGTTTGTGAATATTCAATTAGTCTCTTTAGTTGTTGTAAGAAGATACTAAGACCTGTTAGTATGGTAGCAAACATACAATAATGACAAATGGCTGATTCGGAATAAAGATTAATAAAAAGAATGAGAAAAAAAATGCACCCAGATGTGGCTGCGAAATTAAATTTACTGTTAAGTATATGGTACAGTTCTAATAAAATTTTAACGCGCTTTTTGAATTATGATAATTAGGGAAATTTAAAATATAATTTGATTAATGATAAAAAAAAACATTATATATGTTTGGTAAACAGTTTATGAGGACCTTCTCCATTATAAACTAACTAGTCTAGCATATTCATTTTTCATGAAAATGTTAGGAGACACGAAAAAATATAGTTTAAAAATGTTGGTGAAGGCTCGCATTTATATGGCTGTCGATTTAAAGGCTCTCAACATGGCCACTTTCTTATACAATCCTTATAAATCAAAATTATCCGATCCAGGATAATTATGCTGTGTAAGTAGTTGTTATTGAAATCAAACAGGATTTGTCTAGGCAGAGGTGTACTTTAGAGTTGTACATATAAAGTAAATCACATACATTTTCTCATCAAATCATGAAAAATGTACATGCCGATTATCATGGGCCTAATAATTGGAATCCGTTAATATTACAAATCATGGACCAAAACTTGTTTTTGCTGCTCTTAAAAATTGGGCGTCCGCCCATATTAAGGTTAATTTAAATAGTTTTTGGAATGTCACTTAGTTTGTGCAGAGCATTTCTTGAACTTGATTCCAAACCATTATGCCAGTAGTTTCCCATACCAACTTTCGTTAAAAAAATTGTTTGTCTGGTTTTTAAGAGGGTTCGAGGATCTTGAGGTAGACAATTTGGTATGCGTTCATTAAGTACAGCAAAAAGCCTCTTTTGAGATAAATGGGGAATATTATTTGATACTGCCCATGACCGAATGTCTTCTCTCAACTTTGCATTTTTTCTCCCGCACAAACTGCTTGCAGAATGATGTTGATCGCCAGGATCAGTATCTAATTCGACAATTCAACTTTCTTTTTCAGCTTACCGGTGAACATTGTTCTGTGGTATTGCCTGATGAGAAACGCAATTAATGTTGAGTCCATCAGACTCCTCTGTTGGAATAGTATGGTCATTTCGATTGCTAATCTCCAAGGTCTCTGAATGATTGTTAGAGCTAAAACAACTTTTCTTTTAATTTTTTTTCAGCTACTGTACGACATTCAATTTGTACAAACAAAAATATCAATAAACGAAATAAAAATGGCTAGTTTATAATAGTTTTATAATTATTGTTGTGTTAACAATTTAATTTTAAAAGACTCCCTCGCGCAACATATTTGCTTTTTAACTATTTTTTGGAAAACTATAAAACAACAATTTTATAGTCACTCGCTTTCATACCAATTTGCTGCAGAAAACAATTCACATTTATAAATAACAATTAAAAAACTATTTTGTTATAAGGAAATATGTTCGTAACAAAACAATTTTATTATTGCTTTTATAGCAATAAATTAATCCAAAAACGCACCTTTATAAAATGCCTTTAGAGCAAAGTAATATTCAGAGATAATATGTATTATACAAAGTATTTTATAAACGTTTATAAAATAGCTGTATAACTTATAATACAAATATTTTATAGTTTTGCTGTAAAAACGTTTTCAGAACAGTTTTATTGACAGAACAGTTGAGCGCAACAAATTTATCCTGAATTAATACTTTATAAAACATAAAAGTTTTTACGAAGCGTTAATAAAACAATTATAAAGTATATTAGTTCTCTAACGATGTCGAATTGCTAGTTGGGAGGGGTTCCTAGAGAAACTAAATAACATAGTTTAGTACGAGATGAAGTCAATGTTATGACGGAACGCGTTTACTGAATAGATTTTTATATCAACCTGTGAAAAGTTAGTTTTTTTATTACTTTATAAAGTTATGAGTATTTTTTCAATGTTTCAAGTGCCTACCTGTTGCCATTATTGATATCGAGCAAACAATGGCAAAAAAATCGCATAAATATTTTTTTGCCTTTCTAGCTATCGTGGTTTTCGAGATACAGCCTGGTGAGAGACATACAGACAGACGGACAGACAGCGAAGTCTTAGTGATAGGGTTCCGTTTCAACCCTTTGGGTACGGAACTCTAAAAATACCTGATGTGAAACTTTATTGTATCTCGTAGCCAATGATCACACCAGTGAAAAAATTAACATTCTTTCTTATGTCTGCATTTGATCATTTAATTTTATTCTAATATTTCAATGGTTTTGAGAAAGCCAAAAATTTCGTGAGTTAAGTAATAAACTATGAAACTAAATGAAATATTCAGTTATAATAAGAGCATTAAAATAGTTATTTTCCTAACAAGTGCGGAAAGTGATACTTTCCCGCACGCGACTGCAGTTGACCCGATCGACGCGGAGCGGACTTCGGGCAAGCAGTCAAGTGCGGGAAAGACACTTTACGCATGAGTTAGGAACATTATTTTTTCTACGACCGTATATACAAAAAAGTATACCAACCCATTTTTCAAAAATTATTTTATTCCAACGAACATAATAATATACAAAACTTTAACTATAAACTACTAATTATTATAAATATCAATATTGAAAACACAATTTGTTGCATTCTGTAGCATTCTGTTGCATTGAACTGCGCATTTTCCATTCTTATTATGAATAAAAAATCGGCGGTGTGGAGTGGTAGGTGGTCGTAAATCTGCGTACTTTCTGTACAGCGTCAAATAGGTTCCATCATTTATTTCTTCAGATAAAACAAATGATCTTGACGAATGATCTTTGGAATCAGAAATTTGCACAACAACTAGGTTGCCTTCATCTTGAATGTCGTCGACAGTGATATTTACAAGCTCGGATCTGCGGAAAGCGCCAGCCAGTGCAAAAATGGTACTCACTTTAATCATCAGGTATACCTCATCGGGACCTAGCATAACCCTGGATATATCTTCTTTGGTAAAAACTTGCGCTTTCTGTGCTCGAAAACCAATATTTTTCTGTTTAAGAAACGACGTTAGCTTATGGAAGTTTCCTATATCCAAATTTTGTTTTATTTTCACTAAACTTTTTTCCATCGCATAGCGGGACCATAATGTATTATATATATATATATATATATATATATATATATATATATATATATATATTATATATATATATATATATATATATATATATATAATATATATATATAAATAAATATATAATTATATATATATATATATATATATATATATATATATATATATATATATATATATATTTATATATATATATATATATATATATATATATATATATATATATATATATATATTATATGATTTCAAAACCTTACTAAGGTCTGAAAAATATGCCAGAAATACCTCTTCCTTATAAGTTTTGGCCCCTTTCTCCTTACACCATGTAACAAAATGGTTGTATTGCTTTTCATACCTTAGTCTGGATTTGGCAGGTAACAGATCGGAATTAGCTTCATTTGCACTCGGTAGTTATGCAAAATTCAGGTATTCTATTGGCTTATTCATGCATGAGTTATACAGAGGCCTCGGTAGACCAGCGGTAAGGTGTGCCGCTTGTAAGCCGAGGATATGGGTTCGAGTCCCACTTTGCTCTTGGGTGTTGTGTATGTCCAGAATTTAGTGGTTCTATTTATAAAGATAAATTGTTGGGTAATGTACATCGTTTACAAGCCCATTGGTCGTTCGGAACCGGCGTTAAACTGTAGGTCCCTCGAGATAAAAAAAATGAGTTATATAATCGGAATAATAACAATATTTTCCTTCGAAAATACTTCAATAAATTCGCAACTTTATTGCATAAAATGCCTACCCACAATTTACTATAGGTGAATATTCCATCGTAAAATGAAAATCATCAAAATTTGCACATATATTACATGCAATGAAAATTGTAAAATGTTATGTTCACCGATGGAGCGTAAATGGAAGCCATTTTGGTAATTATATAATGGAATGGCACGTTGAACCTACACAAACACTTGAATGATGACCCTGCTATGAAAACTGACAACGGAAAATGTGGATTACAATACTTCAGATGATTATCAGTTTTTCCAACAGCGGGAGCATCGCACTTTTACGAGTGTTACAAAATAATATTCGTTTAGATAAAAATTGCAATCATAACCTATATAAATGGATCGGCATTGAATACGAATATTTGAGGAACGCTCAGATAACAAAACATTATTCAACGCAGAAATCCATTTCGTATATGACTGACCTGAATAAACATCGAAAGGTTACACAGCTTTGAGTTTCCTGCCTCAATTTATTGAAATTTCCACAATATTTTCCAGAACAATAAATTATTAGGAGAAGCTTTCTTGGGTAACCTTCAGAATCACCAGATTTAACACCATTAGAATTTTTCTTATGAAATAACTTCTATGTTTTTCACGAAAGGGAATCTACCCCTTTGGAATATATTCGCTACCAAATAGTGCCACTTTGTGGTGAAATAACACGCGAAATGTAATAAAACATTCGGGAAAATATCAAACAAAGAACAAGTAGATTGCTTGCAATTCAAATATCAACTGAAATTCGTTCGTAAACTTTCATTTTCGATTTATTTCACTGACACTTGAAATACTTATAAGATGATATGCCACTTGATCCCCAGAGCAATTAGGGATTCAGTTGATTAGGTGGAATTCACGGTCACACAAAAAATCGACCTGTCCCAGGAGTTTCCATAAAAACCACGAAATAACAAGAAATATCTACGTCAGTATGGCTGCGATTGGAAAAATTTATCAAAAATTTGATAGTTTCGTTATTTCTCGGAAACCCAGATGCGAAATGTCAGCTAATTTGCCATTATATACCGAAAGAAAAAATATATATATATATATATATGAGATAGAAAAATTTGGAGGTCGAAGAGGTATCAAATGGATCCAAAAACTACTCCCCCACCTGACTATTTACTTTCGATTCGCTGCAATAGCCTATTATTTTAGAGGAAAATCGACTCAAAAGTAATGAAATTTCCTTCGTGAGTATTCGAAGCTTGCGCCATTCAAAATCAATGAACCAAATTCAATTTCGACGAGCTATTAGGCAAGACGTTAAATTCTCTTTCTTTTTGCCTACCTCGTATTCAAGTAAAGATTTTTTATAATTTTATGCATAAATTAATGATTGGTATATCAAATACCTACCTAAAAGAATTAATTAATCAAAAGAGTTTTCAATCATATATATTATTATATCCACAAATATAAGTTTTAAATTTTTCAATGAAAAAGAAAGTTGTTAACAAAAGAACTGCAAACTGAAAGTAAAATAATATTGAGCTACACTAGTCTGCATAGAGCGATGTGAGTCGGAGCGACTGCCGTGATGCTACTGCAGAGTCCAATTGGTTGAAACCTAGTTTACATAATGTTGTACTTTTATAGAACCGAAATGATTGTGAGTAACTTTAAAAGTTACTTTTAAATAGAAGTAGATAGCTGACTTACAATTTGTAAACCGATCGTAATTTTTACTATTTTTCAAATTCTTTTCAGAACTCATTTACCTTTCCGGACTAAGATCTTTCTTGTGTTCCGCTCTGAAAAAAAAAATTGGTTCAGTAATTTCGGAGAATATCTCGCACAACTGACAACGATATTGCAAAAGTTAATATTCTGAAAATTCAGACGGATACAATTTTATTTATTCTTCAAGATATAAGACCGAAGAAGCAACCTTTTAAAAACAACGACTATAATATAATCACAATGCCGTATTATAGTAGAACTTTATGTTACATGTATTATAATAATCTATCGTATGAAGAGGCGGGTAGTTTATTTAGTTGAGGGTTTAGTTTGTTCAGTTAAATGTATACCTACTAATGTGATTTAAAAATTTAATAGGTCAATAGGAAAAATTTATATATTTGTTTTTCTTTTGAATCATGCGTGCATTATACCTACTGTCTCATTATTGCAAATTTTGAAATGAAGATTCAAGAATTCGAAACTCCTGTAAGTATGTTCAATAAAAATGTAGAAAATTAGGTAAACAGAATTGTAAAACTCGATACAAGTATTTGCTATTTAACATATCTTTTAATATACGATAGTTTGCGATTTATTATTTACTTATATTACAAAGAGAAAATAGTAAGAGCATATGCTCAGCGTCAAAAAGGGTATTGAAAATCATAAGTTATTTCATTACTGATGAAAGTCTTCCAACCTCACACAGTTTTTTTTAATCCGATGTATGATTTGCTCGTCCTATTGCATTATGCGCAACGTCTACCGAAGTCACTACTAAAAATTGCCCTACTATACCCAACTTCTTATTATTAAGAAGTGGCTTTCATTATCACCTCAGTAGCATATACAGTAGAACTATACCCTTTAATTAAGGACAATTTTCTTTAATAGGTCCTCAATTGACGAAAATATCGGTGTAGATACATAAAGAAGTACATGCAGACGAGCATACCTTGTGGAGCTGAGGTAGAGTAACCATCTGTGAAGCAGGAGTGCATGTCCCTCACGGTGAACCAGCTTTTATACCCCACACTTTATTTCACTCTACGTAAATTTTTTACACATTAATTACAATTTATCACACCTATACCCAAATTTATTACAGTTGCAGAACTCAAGTTATGAAGGTGTGGTGTAGAATTAGTCTAAAGCTGCACCACACTCATACCATATTAATTATTTTTGATTCAGAACTTTTCTGTAATTAATTACAATTAATTACAATTAATTACAATTAATTACAATTAATTACAATTAATTACAATTAATTACAATTAATTACAATTAATTACAATTAATTACAATTAATTACAATTAATTACAATTAATTACAATTAATTACAATTAATTACAATTAATTACAATTAATTACAATTAATTACAACCATTTCCGGCTTCACTACAATTCCAAAAAATAGGTAGCGCATCGGAATTATGACAATAACAAATAAATATAAGGATATTCATTCATTACAATAGCCTACTCGGTTTTATGAATACCAAAAATGGTCAGCAGGATTAAGAAAATGATAACAGAGAAGCTGCGAGTGGGTGGGGTGGTGTAATAATTGACAAGAATTTTCACGAGACAAAAAACAATAGAATTATCGAAAATAATTTAGAAATACAGGGTTTTCAATTTCTTACGCTACCCCACTCACCTGCAGCTTCTTCTTCATCATTTTATCAATTCTGGTGACCATTTTCTGTATCGACAAAACCGAGTAGGCTATTGTAATAAGTTGAAAATCCTGTATTTCTATTTTATTTTTGATAACTCTATAATTTTTTGTCTTGTGAAAATTCTTATCAATTATTTGCCGGATGCTACCACTCACTTGCAGCTTCTTTCTTATTATCGATAAAACCGAGTGGGCTCTTGTAATAAATTGAAAACCCTGTATTTCTATCTTTTTTTCGATAATTCTATTGTTTTTGTCTCGTGAAAATTCTTATCAATTATTACACTACCCCACTCACTTGCAGCTTCTATTTTAATATTTTCCCAGTCCTGCTGACCATTTTTTGTATCGACAAAACTGAGTAGGTTATTGTAATAAATTGAAAACCCTGTATTTCTTATCTTATTTTCGATAATTTTATTATTTTTTGTCGCGTGAAAATTCTTATCAATTATTGAACAACCCCACTTACCTGCAGCTTCTTTTTTAACATTTTCTTAATTCTGGTGACCATTTTTTGGATCGATAAAACCGAGTGGGTTATTGTAATAAATTGAAAATCCTGTGTTTCTATTCTATTTTCGATAATTCTATAATTTTGTGTCCCGTAAAAATTCTTATTAATTATTACACTACCCCACTCACATGCAGCTTTTTTTAAATTATTTTCTTAATCGCTCTGACCTTTTTTTGTATCGTTAAAACCGAGTGGGCTATTGTAATAAATTGAAAACCCTGTATTTCTATCTTATTTTCGATAATTCTATTGTTTTTTGTCTCGTGAAAATTCTCATCAATTATTTACTCACTTGCAGCTTTTCTGCTATTATTTTCTTATCACTGCTGACTATATTTTTAATCCATAAAACCGAGTGGGCTATTGTAATAAATAAATATTCTTATATTTATTTGTTACAGTCATAATTTTCCGATACACTACCTATTTTTTGGAATTGTAATGAGGCCGGAAATGTTTGTTATTTATTGTAATTAATTTTAATTAATTCTAATTAATTACAGCAAAGTTCTAAATCAAAAATAATTAATATGGTGTGAGTGTGGTGCAGCTTTAGACTAATTCTACACCACACCCTCTTAACTTGAGTTCTGCAACTGTAATAAATTTGGAAATAGGTGTAATAAATTGTAATTAATGTGTAAAAAATTGACGTCAAGTGAAATAGGTTGTGGGGTATAAAAGCTGGTGCACCGCGAGGGACATCAGGAATGCTAGGTTCGAATACTCGTTCGACCTCCTGTTTGTGAGTCGGTAAAAAATTTGATAAAAGAAGAGCACAATTTTTTTCCATGGCCAGATAATTCGTTAAAAACAGAACAAACCAATATTATTATGAAATAAACATGAAAATTTCAAAAAGTTTAAAATATTTTGTATGGTAGTCGATAATTCTCATTTTGTTGTCAAAACGAAATACAAGAAGAATTTTTATGCAGTGTAAGATTACAAATTCTTGTTGGAATTAATTTGCTGTGTTTGCGGAATACAAGAAAGTTCGTTGTTACAATTTGCGAATATTTAGAGAAGGGTTAAAATTACTACGAAGATGTTAGTTCGATGCTTGTCTAGGTGAAATTTAATATTACGCGGAGATGAAATCTATATTCAAGTCGTATAGTTTACGTGGCATCACTCTCGAAAACATTCATCTTAGATGTCGTAGTCAGGCGATAGAGCTGGTAGTTTAATGAAATTCCGTATATGAAATCCGTTCACTAAACCGCATCTCGAAATATTATGTTATAGGCTATTATGGTTTATGTGCCATTATTCTGACCCACGTTACTATGAATTTAATACATGCTTGATTTTTGATATACCTATAACTCATACCTCAACTGAACATTATTTTATATAGGTTATACTGAAATTTTCAGAAAACGACCGTCATCATAAAATGAAAGTAGATGGTTTTGTAAGGTATTAATATTTCCCCAACTGTCTCTTATGAAAATATCTTTCAACAGTATAGTTTTTGTGGCGTTGAAGAAGTCAAATGAATCTCATCTGACTAATTTATGTATTTAGATTTAATAACCAGATTGTCATTACTTATGGTGAAATTATCTGTAATTCAAGAAGCCTCTTGTTGTTAATTTGAAGCATGCGTTTTATTATCAGTTATATCACAAGAGCATCGAAAATAATCGATTATTCTTCCGAGTCACGAGACGTATTTTGCGAAACATCACGAGAGCGCAGCTCGAGCTTATCAATACGCGGTAACTATGCAAAATTCACGGATTGTATTGGCTTATTCACAAACGAGTTATATAATCAGTTATAATAGCACAAGAGCATCAAAGATAATCGATTACACTTCCGAGTCACGAGACGTATTTTGGCAAACATGTTTTGAGAAAATACATCGAGTTATAACGATTATTTTCATTTGTTCGAGTTGGTATTCGTTACGATTGTATAACGAATAAACAACAACGCCAGAACTACAACCAAAGCGTTGCATACAGAAAAATTAAACGAAACTTCACCAAACTTGATTATCAATCACGTTAACAAATGGTCTATATGAAAAAATTCACATTTTGACAAGAGGCGAAACACCAAAAGGATTATATCACGTCGTCAAGGGTATATTCACTTATCAATACGCAGTAACTATGCAAAATTCACGGATTCTATCGGCTTAATAACACATGAGGTATATGATCATTTTTATACAAAAATCTTTCAACTCTGTATTTGTTGATGGGTGGAAAAAGTGAAATATTATTTATCTGGCTGAATTATGACTTCACCTTCAATAACCAGATTGTCTGCATTACTTATGATTGAATTATTTGTAATGCAAAAATTCTCTCTTGATTTTTCATAATCATCTCCATACATAAATATTTCAAGAGTTTATTTGCTGATTAGTTTTAGAAGTCAGATATTCTTTGTCTTACTAATTGATAGCTTAGCAAATAAGATTTAAATCTTATTTGCCATGGGAATGATTGAGCGTAAGAGACAAAATTGAAATTATACACCTTTCGGGAGATGACTGTAGAAGTCCTGGAAAGGTTTGTAGAGTATTTATCTGATGGCACTTTATCCTTGAAATCATTAAAAAAAATATTTCTATGGCTATCTGTTCATATTGGGTGGTTTTTTTTGTGACTGTTAGGTGTGAGTTTTCGAATTTTGAGTTCTCATAACTTTGTTACGAATGAATATTTTTTTATGAAAGTTTCGTCATACATATTTAGGGACACGCTGAATCTAGTGGTGGTAATTTTTTCAATAAATGGACCTTTAATAAAAAATACCTAATTTCGACTCAGAAAAAATATCATAGTGGATTTAACATTTCTTATTCGTCCCAAGGTAGACCTTTTAGTACTTGACATTTCAAAAAAAACAATCGTTTCACAACTTCAAATTTTAAAGGGGTGCTTCCATTCATTAAGAATCGGTAACACTGTATATATATATATATATATATATATATATATATATATATATATATATACAGGGTGTACCAATCTTACGACAAACTTCGGTATTTGGGATATTTTAAGATATATCAAAAAATGTTTTCAACAAAAATGGTATATGTCTTTAAGGTCCATATTCTGAAATTATTTCGAACTATACAGAGTGTTGCATAATTCCGTTACAAACTAAACATATGGTTTTTTAAATGAGAACCCCTATATATTATACCGAATTCGGATTACTCACATTTTTTAGAAGCTTCTGATATAAGATTTTGCTATGTTATACAGAGTACTTCAAAAGATATGGATACGTTTGTATGAAAACCGTAGGTAAATCAACGCTCTGTAGCTTATTGCGCGTTGAAGAAAAACATTTTATTTTGCCCAACAGTGTTTCGTAATATGATGCAATATCTCCGTATTATATTAAATTTGAATTATTTCTCATTTTGTATACAGGGTCGACGGAAACTCGAACCTTTTATTTTATCTCTTATTTCAAATGGAACACCCTGTATTTTATAGCACAAATAGAATTTTCTATTATATAACTTTATTTTTTGTCAAGCATTCCCTATACCCAAAGTTAATAAAAACAGAGGTATTTTGTAATATTTATTGTGAACTAAAATTATTAACCTTATATGTGAAAGCAATAAACGTTGAATGTAACAAAAAATCCTATATAATAATAAATTTTAATAAACAATTCATTCATAACAAAACAAGTCACCAAAAGTATAATTCTAACCGTAATATTAAACTAAATGTTCAAAGTGTTTCCGTCAACATCAATGCAATGCTGGAAACCATTATATTTTCTCAGTTAGCGTTGAAATTTATGTTAACGATGAACACTTTGAACATTTAGTTCAATATTACGGTTCGACTTATACTTTTGGTGACTTGTTTTGTTGAGAGTAAATTATTTATTAAGATTTATTATTATTTAGGATTTTTTGTCACATTCAACGTGTATTGCTTTCACATTTAAGGTTAATAATTATGGTTCACAATAAATATTACAAAATAACTCCGATTTTATTACTTTTGTGTATAGGGAATGCTTCACAAAAATTGAAAATACATAATAGAAAATTCTATTTGTGTTATAAAATACAGGGTGTTCCATTTGAAATAAGAGAGAAAATGAAAGGTTCGAGTTTCCGTCCACCCTGTATACAAAATGAAAAATAATTCAAACTTAATATAATACGGAGATATTGCATCATATTACGAAACTCAGTTGGGCAAAATAAAATTTTTTTCTTCAACGCGCAATAAGCTACAGAGCGTTGATATACCTACGATTTTCATATAAACGTGTCCATATCTTTTGAAGTACTCTGTACAACATAGCAAAACCTTATATCAAAAGCTTCAAAAAAATGTGAGTAATCCGAATTCGGTATAATACACAGGGGTTCTCATTTCAAAAACCATATGTTTAGTTTGTAACGGATTTATGCAACACTCTGTATAGTTCGAGATAATTTCAAAATATGGAACTTGAAGACATCTACCATTTTTGTTGATAACATTTTTTGATATCTCTTAAAATAACCCATATACCGAAGTTTGTCGTGAGATTGGTACACCCTGTATATATATATATATATATATATATATATATATATATAGGTATATATATATATATATATATATATATATATATATATATATATACACTATATATATATATATATATATATATATATATATATATATATATATATACATATATATATATATATATATATATATATATATATATATATATATATATATATATATATATATTTATATACCTATATACCTATATACATATATATATATATATATATATATATATATATATATATATATATGAAAGGAATATCAGAAGATTTAAAGATATGACGTATCCAAGTAAATTCTATTCGGAAGCTTCCATCAAAGACATATTCGACGCGTGAATTTTTCCAATTGTACGCTCGTCAGCACTGACGCTTTTCACATCTTGCGGCGTGAAAAGCGATTCATCTACTGTATTGTGCCAGAGGAAAAAAGGATTTATGGGTTTTTCAGATCATGCAGGTGAGATTTTCGGATAAAAGTAATTGAGTGTCTATTTTTGGCAAATTTATTAGGGCGGCTTCGAGAGAGATTGAATCGATGGTACATCTGATAATGGAAGAAGAAAAATGGTTCACATAATGCTCTGGGGGTGTGGAATATTGGAAAAGGTGTATCGCCTATGCCCTACAATAATTAACATTCCTTCGAGATGGGTTGATGTCATATATGTTTCCATTGGTTTCAATGTTTTATTTGTCCTATTGGCCACAATGACTATCTATGGACAGTTTATCTTCAATAGATGAAAAGTTATCATCGAATATCCATCCACTCACGCATTATTTTTTCTATTCTGAAATGCATTATAGTGACGAATGACGTTTCTGTTTTTTAGGTTATTTTCAACGAGCAGTTTGCAAAGTTTTGGACTGAGACCAGAATTTCAATAAAGAAGGAATAACTTCCCTCGGTGTAATTTTTATTTTTTTAAGCTACTATATTCATATTTCATTTCTCAAAAAGTAAGATTATTAAGATTCTGTGTACCTGAAATCAATATATCGTTAGTTTTATGTATAATTCCCTCATTCACAATATTCCTCTGATCTAGTTATTAACGTAACAAGGCCGATATGTAGCAAATAACGGATGAGGTTGGATATTGTATATATTATATATTTTATAACTAACCGAATCCGTTATTTGCGTATCGGCCGTGTATCGTTAAAAAAATTTCGTAATCCCGTTGAAAGATTACATTTTGATTCCGAATAAAGAAAAAACCCCGTACCTCGCAATTCTAAAGAAAAATCCCCACGTCGTGCACTCTGTTGTCATGGAACAGTTTGACAGTTTCATAAACAACGTCAGTTTTTTGTGTTCTCAAGTTCGCTTTAACGACGACCATGGATGAAATTGATGAAATTGAGGAACAAAATAAAATTCCTTTAGAAATATTGGGAGAATCATGTGCAGTGCAGCGAGTGTTGATTAACTGACGAAAATAACTCAAGAGTGATATCAAAAAAAATATGAAAATTTTGAAATGTGGCGTAAAAACAAGAATGTAAAGGTGGTTAATGAAGATGTATCATTAGCCTACGCGAAATGAAAATCAGAGGTTTATTCTCCCAACTCGCTGTGGACCAAGATTTCAATGTTGTTATTGTAAGCAGAATGATGTTTTGAAATAAATATTTGAACAAGTGATTTCTTAACGGCCGTTGGCTGTTATGAAATTAAACGGCCGGCGGCCGTTAACACTGACTTCTCAATTGTCATCTGAATACCGTTAAATCTAAATAACAGTATGGGATTACGAAAAAACTATTAATGCCTATTTCGAACCGGCCTTCCTTATCTCAAAATGTTCTTTGAGGCCCTTAATAAAATCATCCTCAGTTTGAATAACTACAACAGTCTTGTGCCATAAATCAATTCTTTGTAAAATCACCAAACACATTTGAAACAATGGACGGCTATTTCGATATTGCCCATCTTATCACACTGAACAGGGGATGTTAATTTTATAGGACTACCATAATGCGAAATCTCAGACATAGTCACAGAGCGTTAATGAAATACAATTTATGCAGTTCACGAATTTATGACATGCTTCCACAGATTTGGTCATGCCCAAACCTCATTTTGCATAACGCTCAGCACGACACATCTGTCAGAATCGAATCAAATGATGTAATTATTATAATTAGCCACGTGTTCAATTCACACGAATGCTGAACTAAAATATAAATATACATAGCCGCATAATTGTCATGTAACTGTCACGCCACCGCAGTCTATTCCAGTGGTAATAACCGCAATTCCTATCACAGTCATCGGCGTCGAAAATATTTCATAATTGTTTAATCGAACCACCTAATATTCTCTCATTACTTCAAATATTCTTCCCATAAAATTCCTTTTTATCTACTGAATTTTGTCACAAGATTTGACGTTGTTTTCTACAGACTATTTCACTCATTCCATTTTTAGTGAGAATGTTTCCATAGCTACTCTCGTTTCACAGCGATAAAACATGCAAGCCGGCAAAACTTACTATGTTAGTATTTCAGCGATTATATAACTCATGTGTGAATGAGCCAGTAGAATCCGTGAATTTTGCATAACGACTGCGTATAGGTAAGTGAATATAGCCTTGACGACGTGATATAATCGTTTTGGTGTTTCGCCTCGTGTGTGAATATTTTCATATTGACGGTGTTTTGACGTTTGTCGAAAAAAATTAATATTTTTTATTTGTTATATAATCGTAACGAGAACCACTCGAGCAATCGAAAATAATCGATTATACTGACCTCGTCACTCAGCGTATTTTTTTAAAACACCACTCGAGCTGCGCTCTCGTGGTGTTTCGCAAAATACGTCTCGTGACTCGGTAGTATAATCGATTATTTTCGATGCTCTTGTGATATTATTACTGATAATATTTTGACATTTCTTACATGAATCGTTATTTCCTTGACTTTCTGAAATGTGACATACTGTTAGACATATTTTCTCGTGAAATAGTCATGTCGAATACTACTCGAGATGAAATTTAAGCAGGTAAAATTTCTCTCTTGTAACATTCAAGTTTGTTGCTTAGACAATTTCGCTAATGACATTTTTTCCAAAATCACTCGCCTGACGGCTCGTGATTTTGATACAAATGTCATTCGCGAAATCGCCTAAGCAACAAACTTTCATATTACAATCGAGAAATTTTGCCGGTAAAATTTCATCTCTAGTGGTATTATATATGAATATTTTTATAATATAGTAGTACACTTGAATGACATGACTATTATCATGTTTTTAAAAGCGATACATAGATAATGAAGATCAATCTGACTCCTCACTGAAATTAGATGGACTTATTCACCTTCAAATTCAATACAGGTACTAATTATCAAATATAATATTTTATATTCAGATTTAATATGGGATTACGCTGCATCGCAAACTTAAGGTCTATTGCTCCCCGTATCAGAGCTTTTCTCACTACTACGCCATCTACAGCTCGCCGTCTGTTTCCAGACTATTAAAGAACTCCAATATCTAGAAAGGTTTCAAAATGATAACGTTCTGACTCATTCTAGTTTCTTGTTAGTCTAAGGCATTTTCTCCGATGGCTTGCAATAGCGAGGCATTCTGTAAATAGGTGAACAGAAGTTTCCTCCTCTTCTCAACAGAATCTACACTCGTCAGTTTCTGATAAACATATCTTCGTCAGATGCTTCCTAAGGCGACTGTGTCCTCTAATGGAGGCAGTGAGGAGGTGTAATTTATTCTTACTAAGATCCAGATATCTTTTGGATTTTGTAGTTTTAGAGTTACGAAGGAACTTCTTGGAGTGATGCATCTCTTCAAGATTCAGCCAGAATGTGTCTCTTTCTGGTTCCTCCTTCTCCCAAAACTATTTCTTATAGGTGCATTTTCCTATACCACAGAAAGTTTCTGGGTCAGTAAATAACTTTCGTGTTCCTTTTCTGGCAAGTATATTGGCCTCTTTGTTTCCTTTGATTCCCAAGTGACCGGGAACCCAGGCCACAAATACCTTGTTATTCTTAAATATTTGATTGAGTTTCCTTTGGCACACCCATATCAACTTTACATTGGAGCTCAGTGCTTTTATAGCAGCTTGACTACCACAATATTTCTGACAATTTATTTCTTGGTTCATATCTAAGCAACTCCCGATTGCCAATATTTCTGCCTGAAAGATACTCGAATAGGTGTCTGACAAAGAGTGCAGTACTTTGTGCGCACCCCCATATACTGCCGCATATACTCCAGCGATAGCTCCCGGCATGGTTATTGAATCATCTGTGTACCATTTTATGATATTTTCTTTCAAAATTTGGTTGGTCTATTCTCTTTTCCATTCTTACTTTTCACTTAGCATCGTTGTGAAGTTCTTTTCAATGCTTACTTCATCAAATATAATAGCGATAATTCACAATATATGAAGGACCTCTACCATATAGTAGCAACAAACTCTCCAAGAATCAAAGTACAAAAAATTAAATATTTTGAAATTTATTAATGAAGATGGTAAATGTCCGACTATTTGAATTATAATTAATGAACATCGAATAATATGTTGGATATTTTAGGTACAGTGTCCTGCAAAATGGACCTCCATGCTCCAGTAACTGCATGTAACCTTTAGGCTATGTCGTCCAACCTAGTCACCCGAACATTTTGCCAACGAGTGGAAAATGGAACGGAGCTGAACTGAAGCGCGTTCGCTATTGTATACGTCAAAGTCATTTCCTCTTCCCGCTTAAAGTCAATTATTGGCAAAATTAAACATTTTCACGTCACCGGCTTCAATTTCAAGGGCTTCGGGCAGGTGGATAGTACTTTTGAATGAAGGGCAACATATTAGCGTCTCTAGACTCTATTATATTCGTTATATTCATATTTAAGGAATCACATCACTGAGTGTAGACTGAAAATGTTTGAAAATAAGTTTTTTGATTGATTATCATTTCAACTGGAAAATATTTCTTATTCTCTAAGTACCTAACTTAAATTTTTTTTACTGTGTCAGATTTCTGTAAAATCCTATAATAGTTTAATTTTTCGAGTTTCAAATACATTGAACGTGGGGTGCAGCAGTGGTCTTCAAATATGTTTTATACCTCATATTTCAATTTTTGGTCACTTTTTTGATTTCAGATATATATATATATATATATATATATATATATATATATATATATATATATATATAAATATATATATATATTATAATATATATATATATATATATATATATATATATATATATATATATATATATATATATATATATATATATATATATATATATATATATATATATATATATATATATATATATATATATATATATATATATATATATATATATATTATATATATATATATATATATATATATATATATATATATATATATATATATATATATATATATATATATATATATATATATATATATATGAAAAACTTGGTTCACGGAATGAACCGCGTGAAAGATTTGAAAAATCTCGACGTTTCGGCTCCTTTTGCGAAGCCATCTTCAGGAGAATTAGAAGGGGAATAATTCAGAATCGTGGCCTCAATCTGCCTACTCAACGATTCGAATTAGGAGGAAACGGAAACAATACGATTGCGTAGTCTCAACCTGCCTACTCCACTAACCGTACTGCTTCCTGTCAACTCTGAAGTCTCAACCTGCCTACTCTTCAGAGTCAACTGACGGGCCGATCGTCGCTTGGCCGTATTTATAGGGGAGCCCCCCTCCCCTCACGCTCATCAGTGCGGGATGCACTCTGATTGGGCGTTACATGGCGACCACTGAGAAGTGGTTTCCATGCTGATGGGAGTCTGTGACTGTCATCTCTGGTGTTCAAACAATTTGGACGTTTTTCTATTTCTACAGCTTCACGGAAAATTCGGGATTTGAAAGATCGGACGGGAGCAATAGTTCCTGTATTGGGGAAATCGATAATGTGGCCTGTTTGGGTGTGATGTAGGGAAAGGGCGTTGGAGATATCTGAGTGTCTTACTGAAAGTGAATGTTCTTTGGCACGGACCTGAATTCGTCGGTTTGTTTGTCCTATATAAGAACGAGGACAATTGGAACAGGGAATCTCATAAACACCGTGATTTTCGTTAGGAATTTTATCTTTGACGGATCTGACCAGATGGGAGAGTTTTTGTTGAGTGGTGAATATTGTTTTGATGTTCGTGTTTTTGAGAGATCTTGCGATCTTATCTGTTACTCCTTTGATGTAAGGAAGAAATAATTTAGGTGTAGATTCTTGTTCAGTGGGATTGGAAGGAGGTAGAGGTGGGGTGATGTTTGTGTGTTTGCGTATGTTCTTGTTGATTTGATATGTGTTGTAACCGTTCTGTAATAATATATGTTTTAGAGTTTTGAGTTCTGATTCACGGTGTTCGTCGTCAGATAGTCGAATGGAGCGGTGGATTAGGGTATTAACTACAGAGTTAAGTTGAGAAGGATGGTGGTGAGACTGGGCGTTCAGATAACGGTTTGTATGGGTGGGTTTACGATAAACTAAATAGGAGAAGCCTTGGGATGGAAGTTTTTTGACCATGACATCGAGGAATGGCAGAGACCCATCGTTTTCCACTTCCATTGTGAATTGGATACTTGGATTTATGCCATTCAAATGATTCAAGAAGTGGAGCAACGAGTCTCCGCCATGGGGCCAGATCGCAAAGACATCGTCTACATAACGTAGCCAGCATGATGGTTTAAGGTCGAATGATGAGAGAGCTTGGGTTTCGAAATGTTCCATGAAAATGTTGGCTATGACGGGGGAGAGAGGGGATCCCATTAGGGCTCCCTTAATTTGTCTGAAGAAATTGCCTTGAAAGATGAAGTAAGTGTTGGCCATGCAGTGTTTGATCAGGGATAGGTTGTCTGGGGATATTTGGTGTTTCTTGTCTAGGATGGGGATATTTGTAAATAAGGGGATATTTGTAAATAAGGAGACAATATCAAAACTAACAAGGAGATCTGTGGGGTAATATCAATACTTTTGAGGAGGTCTATGAAGTGAATAGAGTTTTTGACGTATGACTGGGTTTGTTCGGCAAGGGGTTGAAGGGTTTTGGCGAGATATTTCGCAAGAGGATGTGTTGGACAATTGTAAGCGCTGACAATGGGTCGAAGTAGAATATTAGGCTTGTGAACTTTGAGTAGACCATAAATTCGGGGGGTTCTTGAAGATTTTTCTCTTGGGATTAGAGACTTTTTTATTTCAGGTGGGAGATTCGATTGGTTGATACGAGATTTTGTGGTTTTCTCCAGGTATGTTGTCGGGTCATGAGGGAGACGCTTATAGTCGGGGGTGTCTAGAAGATTGGACATTTTATCGAGGTAAGAAGAATATATATATATATATATATATATATATATATATATATATATATATATATATATATATATATATATATATATATATATATGTATATATATGTATATATATATATATTATATATATATATATATATATATATATATATATATATATATATATATATATATATATATATATATATATATATATGTATATATTATACATATATATATATATATATATATATATATATATATATATATATATATACATATATATATATATATATATATATATATATATATATATATATATATATATATATATATATATATATCAATACTTTCCTATCATATAATTGGCATTTTCAAAGTTTTTTGAATCAAAAATTAATGTTTTTTCAGACAAACGAAGCTTAAAACCATGTTCCAAACCCTCAGTTTTGTCTATAGAGAGGTGTAAATATCAACAGTATCTAAATATTCTATTGGAACAATGTGAACAAATGTTAACCATTCAGTTTCGCACGTATAACCCTATCTCAAAAACGAATATTTTTCTGAATAAACCAAGCTTAGAATGATATTTCACACCCTTAGTTGAGTTAAAAGATAACACATATAATCCGGTTTGCGTATACGCAGTATATATATTTTAAAATTTTAACAACTTATGGTAACATAAAAACAACTCAATTTTTTCAAAAATTTTTATTTCTCTCCTTTTTTCCTTCTCCCACTCCCTTCATAATTTTGTATTAAATTATTATATAGCACATAAAATCAAAATCAGTAGCTTGTTCTCATATTGTGTAGCATTGATATTTGACCTGAAAACCTCTAAAAAGATAATTCTCGATGTTTACAATATTTTATTATTTCAACCCCCTCCTCCATCATCGCCACTATTTTGTGCCGAAATGCCATATCGATTGTAAAATCGCAAGATTAACGTAAAATTACACGTTACTCGATTTTTAATTAAAAATTACCTTTTTTGCTAATTTTATCCCATTTCACCTCCTTCTTTCGTACCAAATTGGCCCGAAAACTGTCCAACCTGTTCTCTCATAGATAACTACCTCTGTGTACCAAATTTGAATTCAATAACTCTTTCAAAAGTTATCGAGGGAACTAACAGACTCAAATTATGCCGAAATGTCGAAAATTTTTGCACCGTGAGTATACTTTCCATCGATGGAAAAGTAATGATTATAAACATATAGAATATTAATTCCTATTTACACTTCAGAATTGATTCCAACCAATAAAAATACCGAATTTGATAATATACTAAATTATAACAGTAATCCCTGAAATTTTTTTATAATTGAATTAGTTAAATACCAAATAAATATAAATAAAGAAAGAAATAGATTTGAAAATTTAAATCACCTGCAATGCTAGAATGGGAAAAAATATAAATACGGAAATCATAAAAATTCAAACGTTATTTTCAGGTTGTAGTGAAGTAATTGAAATATATTATGGGGGGAACAAATATCTTGTAAAACTAACTTACAGTGACGTAAGTCTTCTTCATTCAAAAATTAACACTGCTAGAGTATTCTGGTATAACAAACTATTAAAGAATTTTCCTTGTTCACTTTATGTAATGTATTTTGGTATATTAAAAATGAATCAACAAACTAGATTTTACTGAAATCTTTTCAAATTTCTGTAACAGAATTAAATTGCCTCAGGTCTGCAATGCAATTTATACCTCCTCTAGACAAATTTACTTGTTTAGGGAGGGTTATTGAATCTCCGCTTTGAACGCTCATATTGAAAATATGACAGGATAGAGGATTTGAAATTTATCCGCTTTTATGAATACATTACCTGAAATCTGATGGCTACATTTATTATTATTTCACTGAATTATTGATGGCTTTGTGTCAGAGCATGTTTCCCGTCTCAATTTCCATTTTGCAATGGCAAATTAAACGAAAATACGAAAATAAAATTCCGTCAGAGTTAAGTAAGGACTGAGCAGCTGTTTCATAAAATATATGTCTCATATTATACAGAAAGAATAAGGTTATATTATGGTAACTTCTACGTAATTTTGATTTTCTAACCTGAGATTTCGCCAGAGAACAGTACCAGTAATAAGATGATAAATTCGAACCAAAACAGAAGAGGTTATTCCGAATAACAAATATAATTTTGCTATATAACATAACGCACAGTAGGTAGCAGTAATTAGATGATAAATTTGAATCAAAACAAAATAGTTTATTTCGAGTAATAAATATAATTTTGCTATATAACATTATTTGATATAATTTACAGGAGTTGGAGAGTTCAACCTCCAAAGATTGCTTAGTAATTATTAATTCAGTTCAACTGCAAGCAATGTGCTAATTTAGAATTAATCGTAAGTTTAGTCGTGTTGAAAATATACCATTGAAAACAAAAATCTTCACTCAATTTTGGCATGTTTCTGATACTTTAAGACCACTCTCAATAATTATTCAATAATTCAAATACTCCCTTGATTTACTTTCAATTATTCTATTTTTGATAACTACATATATTTTGAACATTGTCAAGGTAATTCTAGAGATTAATCTCTATTTGCTCTTGGGCTACTGGGCCTAAGAAAACTAAAATAATATGTAGGGTAGACTAGGTATGGTTGTAACAATTTTCCTTCGATTTAATACAGCACTGCCACTATGGTCCCAAAGAACGAATAGTATATTTCAGATGAAAGCCTGGATATTTTTCTTAAAACTTATGACAAATGCAGATACATAGGTGGAACAGTTGGGTAAGAATTAGTCAATTAATCTAGTGTCTAGACTGTTATAATCAACCCCAGACGATTGTAAGTGTAATGGTGGGCAGTTGTAACACTGTGTTTGTGTTTAGTCTCTTTCTTAAGCAATATTTAATCTACATCAGACTTTTCACAAAAAACACAGTTTAATAAATGTGAAATAATATTTTTTAAAGCATAACCACTATTCTTATTCTACATGAACACTTTACACTATGCGTTGAACAGACTCTATAAAATACTATATACTAAACACAAAATGCGTGTCTGGGGGAATATTTGGCCCTTACGATCGGTCTCGCTGCTAACAGAAGGTATTGAAATAGTACCTTGAGTATCATGTATGAAAATCAAGACTGAGACTATAAGAAAAATTTCTTTGTTTTTTTGGGACGCTCAAAACATCTGGCAAATGCTTCTGCCAACGGGAAGTGTCTGGCAGTAAAATTTATTAATTTTTACAATATTCTTTGAAGCATAATATAAAAATCAGTCTTGAGAATTTGAGAAAAGTAAGATGATTCTTTGCCCACCTGGTACCAGGAAATTGGACGACGGCCCAAGCTAGCAGTTATGCATACACTGAAAGTATATATAAACACTACTTTATCCTACACATATCATTGCTGCGGACATAAGTTATGTCTGGAGGCTATGGGATCTTGGACTAGAATGCTTATCCTTTTGTGCCCCTAAACGCATTTCGTATAGTTTTGGCAACATTCGAGTTGTTTCAAACGTACCGTGTTACAACCATCCACGGTCTACCCTACACTATAAGAGTGATCAAGAGAAGTGTCTAAATTCTGTTCTATTTCAGCAAGAGTAGCTAAAATAGAAGGTTCAAAAAATGAATCACAATTCATTAAGAATAAATTTGATAATTCAGAAATATTGTCAAATCCACAACTTTTGAACTTTTTATTTTTTTATAAATTGTACTACGACTATAATACAGCAAGATCCCAGAGCCGCCAGACGTACCTTATTTTCTCAGTAATAAAATTTGTGGGATGAAGTAGTGCTCGTATGTACTTTCAATGTATGGATACTCGCTATCTAGTGCCGACGGCCAATTTCCAGGTATCCGGTGCTAAAGATGGAAGAAAACCCGACCTACTTACCTTATTTTCTCACACTTGATTTTTATATATTATATTCGGGGAACCATTTAAATACCTTATGCAAGGTGCCAGACCGATCGTATGGGCCAAACATCCTGCCAGACACACATTAAGTGTGAGTATGACAGTATGAGCTACTCTATACGTACTCTCGTTATTATTATTTTTATTTATAAATGGGCGAATCATGTCATTTAGCTCATACTGTCATACTCACACTTAATGTGTGTCTGGCAGGATGTTTGGCCCATACGATCGGTCTGGCACCTTGCATAAGGTATTTAAATGGTTCCCCGAATATAATATATAAAAATCAAGTGTGAGAAAATAAGGAAAGTTGGTCGAGTTTTTTTCCATCTTCAGCACCTGATACCTGGAAATTGGCCGTCGGCATAAGATAGCGAGTATCCATACATTGAAAGTACATACAAGCACTACTTCATCCCACAAATTTTATTACTGAGAAAATAAGGGACGTCTGGCGGCTCTGGGATCTTGGACTATAAGGTTTACAGAGCATACATTCAGCCTGTATCCGTTTCAATCATTAAACTGCGAAATTAAAAGAATCTAACGAAGTAATAAATATTAAAAAGTCACCCCCACGTATTTCCATTGTTTTCAAAGATAATAATCACTGTTAAAGCAGAAACGTTGGAGAAATCTCATTTCAACACAATTAAGGGTAACTAATTTCATTGATGAAGTGAGATAACGCCTACGTTGTAATGCAAAAGATACCGTTGGAAAAAAGGTGGCGCTGGTAAATGACAATAGAGCCTGCAACATTCTGGTGAAAGGAAACTCGTATTTTTTGTTTTATTCTATCGAATGCAGAAAAATCGATTACGTTCTTTATGAAACAAACTGAACCTGCCCATTTCAGACAGGCTTACTTTTTCTGTGAGGTTTGGTAAGTTTCATTATGGCTTATAGGTCAAATTTTGAATTTTTGTTACCTTTGAAATTTCTTTATGTTAATGTCCATGAAAAAAATTGAATTAAAAAACATTTATTTCCTCTTTATTTGATGCACCGTGATGTTTAACCTTTAAGAAAGATAAATAACATTCCCTGTAATATATTTCGTTACAATATTTACTCATTGCAAAGACAATGAACGACCTTTTATTTATCGCTTTTTCCCAAGCATTCTTCTTGTGTTGAGGGTAAATTAAAATTATAGCGGTAAAGCTGATAGTGAAATATTAAGAAAGAAAATTAATACCCTTGAAAAACTATTATAAAATAAAATGGAAATTGTAATTACATATACCAAATTCATTTCGTTTCTTTATGTCATCTTCAACGCGCCTAACATTTGGAGCAATGAAAAGTATAAATTCATATTTAGCGTTTCAATTCCCTTTTTCCATTCACCAAGAGGCAAGATTTGAAGATTCATTCTTTCTTGGCTAAATAGTACTGATGAGACCTAAGCAGATCTGAACATTGCCTTAATAAGAGTTATGCTAATTTTGAAGTATTTAATTGATCAACTAGATCCCTGGGATAGTGAGTGTAATAAATTAAAAAACTCTATCGCAGCGAGCTGCATTAGAAAAGCAGGTTTTCAGAACTTATCCAGTTTGAAAAATCTGTTTATTCAATTATGATGTTTGTTCCAAATGCAAAAAACAAAAACTTTCGCCCTCTATCGTGTAAACAATATGTGTTTCCCCCTCCGGGGGGTCAACCCCCCATCCAATTTATATCGAAATAAATACCATCCAGGATATCATACGAAACTACCTACATACAAGGTTTCAATTCTATGGTCTCAAAATTGCGCCTTCTATAGCGTGAACAAGACTTATTTTCTCTCCTGGGGGTCTACCCCCAAGCAATTCCTACCAAAACAAATCCCTTCCAATATATTATACGAAACTACCTACACACAAACTTTCAATCTTATTGCTTCAAAATTACGCCCTTTAGCATGTAAACATTATTCATTTCTTCCCCCACGGGGTCAAGCCCCCTACCAATTTGAACCAAAACCAATCCCATCCAAGATATATTTCGAAAATACCCACTTACAAACGTTTAACCCTATTACTACAAAATTGCGACCTTTATCGTGTAAACAAGATTTATTTCCTCCCTCAGGGGGACAATCCTCCATTCAATTTAAACCAAAACCAATCCCATCCAAGATATCGTACGATACTACCTACCCACAAACTCTCAACCCTATTGCTAAGAAATTGCGCCATTTATCCTGTGAACAAGATTTATTTCCCCCCGAGGGGGTCAACCCTCCAACCATATTGAACCAAAAACAATCCCATCCAAGATATCATACGAAATTACCTATTCACAAACTTTCAACCATATTGCTTCAAAATTGCGATTCATTTCTTTCCCCAGGGTGTCAACCTCCCAACCAATTCGAACCAAAATGAATCCTTTTCAAGATATCATCCGAAGCTACCTATCTACAGACTCCCAACCCTATTTCTACATAATTCCGCCATTTATCCTGTGAACAAGATTTATTTCCACCCCAGGGGGGTCAATTCCCCAACCAATTCGAACGAAAAACAATCTCATCCAAGATATCATACGAAACTACCTATTTACAAACTTTCGACCATATTGATTCAAAATTGCGTCATTTATTTTGTAAACAAGATTTATTTCTTCCCCCAGGGGGTCAACCTTCCAACCAATTCGAACCAAAAACAATCTCATTCAAGATATCATACGAAACTACCTATTTACAAACTCTCAACCCTATTTCTACAAAATTGCGCCATTTATCCTGTAAACAAGATTTATTTCCACCCCAGGGGGGTCAACCCCCCAACCAATTCGAACCAAAACCAATCAGATATCATACGAAACTACGTATTTACTATTGCTTCAAATTTGCGCCCTTCATCGTGTAAACAACGTTAAAATACATACATGCATATGAATATATGTATATATATATATATATATATATATATATATATATATATATATATATATATATATATATATATTCGAAGTGAAAACCACCTGCTAAAAAGTCAGATGTGTTATATATTAATTTGATTATTTCGAAATATATCACCACATATTATTTTATCCAGTGTTCAAAGGACTCATACACTATCAAACTTTCATATCAAATTTTCTGAAACAATAAATTTTCTCCGAATACGAAACTATTCAATTAACAAAATTCTATAGGTTAATTTAAATTAGGAACTTCCGCAGAAATGATTTTCTCCACATTACCAGTGGATGTGACACGTGACTTATTGTGTATTCAGACAAAGGACAATCTCACAATTCGAAATTTACGTAAACAGTGAACTGAAGCAACGTTTCTGTATAATATTTACGATTACTTTTTCCCCAACAATTCAGTTCAGTTAGTTGAGCGCACCAAGCTGTGAATTACTTATTTCATGGGGCTTCTCAGATTGCAAGACCGCTTTTCCCTAATGGATTTTAAATGTCTCGCAGAAATTCATTTTGAAGTATTCGGATTGTTCCGAGAACCGCCCTCTTATAAATGAATAATAGTTATAATTCAGATGCTTCAATAACTTTTTATTGATTTTATTTATTTCTTCCCAATCTATAAATACGAAAATTGTGGGTATTTCAGGCATATTCACATTCATAACTATGAATGTGAATGTAAGTATGCTGACGAAGATTCAGTATCTATATAAAATTCGCTAAAAGAAGCTACCTACTCTTCATAAAAAAGATGAAAAAGGCGTGAGTAGCAGAGCTTCACCACTAACGTCATATTTTTCCCACATTTTTATTCTTTTTTTCATATGAATTCTCAAGCCCTGGAGTCATTTTGAAGAGGCTGAAGAGATCCACAAAGCATGAGAAACTGCATAAACACGTGAAATTTCTACACAAAAAAGTGGCTGTGAGAGAAAATATTTGTTAACCCAGAATAGCAGTTTCCTAGCATCCAAAGAGTACAGTTACAAATTTTCAGTATTCTAACAGAAGTTCGTGTGACTGTAGGAGTGCACAATGGTTTATAATCCTCAGAAACACTTGAAATTGAAGAAACGAACCTCTAATGTGAAAAAATCAATTGAAACTCCTAACGGGCTATTTCTTAAATCAACTGAATTAACGTACTAAATCAATCCTCTAACTCAATTAACACCAGCTATGGAAGTGCACAAAAACTCCAAAACCTCGAAAAAAATAGAAATCCATAGACAGATGGCAGTGTGTGCAACTCAATTCTTTCAATGAATTTCGACCCTCTAGTTGTGGAGAAGCTGTGGAGGTACGAAAAATCAGGAGGAGCTGTGGCACAAAAACACAAGAAACCTCGAAAAAAAAACAAGAAATCCCTGCAGTGATTAAGGAAAATTAATAGAGCGCACTGTCACAACATCAACTCTATCCATACAATGAATTTCAACTCTCTAGTTCAATCTGGAGCTGTGGATGTGCACAAAATCTCAAAAACCACAGAAAAACAAGAAACCCCTACAAAAAATGGCAGAGGTTTAGAAAAATACTAAAAACCATCAAAGGGCACTTTTTCAACATCAACTCAATCTATACCCTTCTAGTTCAATCTGGAGTAGCTACGGACATGCACAAAAACTCAAAAACCTCGAAAAAACAAGAACTCCGAACAAAAAATGGCAGTGGTTTAGAAAAAAAACTTAAAACCGTCAAAGGGCACTTTCTTAACATCAACTCAGTTCAAACACTTCTAGTTCAATCTGGAGGGGCTATGGAGATACACAAAATTTCAAAATTCACTAGAAAATTGAATGTTTACAACAAAAAATGCGGCTGTAATGGAGTATATTCCTCCTGAAAGCACTTAGTTAGCATCTATTTAATGTACGCACGAATAACAACTCTAACTCTATTTGGAGATGATTTGGGAGTGCAAAAATCGTCCTAGAACAAGTTTCTGTTCCTTTTTTCGATACATAATGGAATCTTCAGCGGCTTCCATAAATCGAAATGAGCTAAAATTTGGTATCTGGAATTGTTTCATTCGAGGAAGAACGAAACTGTCAAAATTTGGGTAAATTTTTCCAACCGCCTCCATTTTTACGTGGATATATATATATATATATATATATATATATATATATATATATATATATATATATGTTATTGTCTCAGCCTCTTATATATCTAATACTTTTTCAAGGTAAGAAAATGAAATTTTTCGGTATCAAATTAAAATGTCGTTTTTTCATTATTTCAAGGCTTAATCTTGTTCCTAATATTATGGGGTTCCATCGAAGATTTTATAATATTTGAAAGTTTTAAACCTTCAATATATTACAATATAACGAAGCTGCATTGTAGAACAAAGCTTAAAGTGACCACACGTCCCGATTTTAGCGGGACAGTCCCGCTTTTTCGGGGCGTCTACATCCTTGAATAACCTGGAAGTCCTGGAAAGAATTTTTTTTCTTCTAAAATATCCGGAAGTTCTCATGGAATTTTGGGATCACTCAGGAAATTTTTTCAAGTGTTATCAGTTTTTTCCATATTTGCTTTCTGCAAATATAAGAAAAAGTGTATAAAATTGCAAAAGAAAAAAAATTGTCATGTATATTTCCAGAAATATCAATAAATACTGATAAATTCTTATGTAAAAGGAAATTGTCTGACAGCATTTGCACACGACGCATATTCTTTCAGAAATTCTCTAGGTAAACAGATGTATTAAACTCGTGTGTCCAAGACATTGACAGAAAAAAAAATACTGGTCCACGAGAAGAAAATCGTATCGCGATACACCTGGGAATTTTAGATCCCGACTTGGGTAAAACTTCCCGCTTTTTATAAAACATCTTTTTTTTTTTTTTTTTTAACTCGAGGGACCTACAGTTTAACGCCGGTTCCGAACGGCCAATGGGCTTGTGAACGATGCACATTACCCAACAATTTCTCTTAAATCTATAACCACTAAATTCTGGACATATACAACACCCAAGAGCAAGGTGGGACTCGAACCCACAATCCTCGGTTTACAAACGGTATAAGGCGGTTCACCTTACCGCTGGTCTACCGAGGCCTCTAAAACATATGTATTTCTTTTTTCAAATCTAATATATTATAAAATTTTCGTGTCACGGTGTCAGAAGTTAAACTCCTCTGAAATGGCTTGACCGATTCTCATGAAATTTTGTGTGCATATCGGGTAGGTCTGACAATCGGCATATATTTTTCATCCCCCTGAATGTTAAGGGTGGTCCCCTTAATTTAATTTTGTTATTTTTCAGACGAAATTTTCTGTTCTATTTTTTTAGGATACAGCATTCAAAAATACATACAACCCTAAATTTTCACCCCTCTACGATAAACACCTATTTTTTATTTGTTTGGCAAGATTTTCATTTTCATTTTGTCATGACTTAGAATAAAAAAATTCATATTACTCTCAATTTTTCACCCTTCTACGATCAACCCCTATTTTTCCATCGCGGTATTCAGTTTTTTTAATTTTATCTACAGATCCGCAATAGGGTTGCGGATGAAAATAACAATAGTCGGTCTGAGAATAGGTCGTAATATATTTTTCATACCCCTGAGTGATTAGTGCTATGTGGTATGGTGTTCCACCCTAAACATTTTTATAAATTTTCTGGACAAAATTTTTATTTTTATGTTTTTATGATGTTGCATTAAAAAAAATACAACTCTAAATTTCTATCAACAACTCATATTTTTTAATAG
Organism: Cynegetis impunctata; assembly: GCA_030704885.1. Classification (NCBI taxonomy): domain Eukaryota; kingdom Metazoa; phylum Arthropoda; class Insecta; order Coleoptera; family Coccinellidae; genus Cynegetis; species Cynegetis impunctata. The sequence continues at coordinate 121,836 of JARQZK010003649.1, forward strand.
CCATTTTAATAATTTAAACGTTTGCCAGGTCAGATAGATGGATATATAGTTAGATAGATAGATAGAAAGAAATAAAGAACTATCTAGATAAATAGATAGATAGAGATACATCGGCAGATAGATGAATAAATAGAAAGATAGATAGATGAAAATAATTTGTATGGCAGAACAACGTTTGCCGGGTCAGATAAATTGATAGATAGATAGATAGATAGATAGATATAGATATATATATATATATATATATAAATATATATATATATATATATATATATATATATATATATATATATATATATATATATTTCGTTATATTGGCTTCTCCATGCGCTGTAGTTTGGTATGCAGGATTTTCTTCGAGGCAGAAGAAAACCACTAAAATTTGGGTCATTTTTTCTAACCGCCGCCATTTTTACGTACAAAGGAGTTTCATAATTCATCATATATTATAACCCAAAAAGGATAATTTTTCTTCATAATTAAGTCTATATCGTTGACGCAATACCTGACAATGGCAGCTCTTGAAGCGAAACATGCTTCCTCGACATTTTCATCCGGAAAATGGGTCACGTGAACTCCAACTTCTAATCGGATTCCAACTGTAATTACCCGGTATTTCGCCGCCCTATTGAGTGCTTTTGCAACCCCTCGAATGCTTGCTGCCCTTTCCGATAGCTGAAAATTCGAATTGGCCGGCTCTTGCCGGAGCTGAACGACGGTGAAAATTATCTATTTTTTCCCCTCAGTTTTAACTCCCGAGCGGAATGCGTGAATGAGGGCAGTCGCCGGTATAAAGCTTTTTTTGTTACGGGAGTCTATTGTTCCACATAATATTGCGCTCATCGTCGTTCCGACGAGTTTTGTTACGAGTGCTAAACGAGCTGAGAGGACTGTCGAGTGGATGGATGATTGATTGGGAACATTTGGAACACTAGATAACTAGTGATATTTTGACCATGAACGGTTAAGAGAATTTGATTAATATATAAATAACATGTGCGTGTCGAGGCGCACGGCAGATGTGATAACTTTATACTAGTCCAAGTTGAAATAATTAATATTGAAATTTGGTTCTAAGAGCTCTTACGAGATTGTAAATAAAATAATTTGAAAAGCCAGGAGTAACCTCTGGGATTGGAACCCAGAAATACGGCACACCAGGGTTCAGTACTTAGACCACTCGGTCGTCAACGCAATGTAGGGAATAGACGCAAGAGTGTATATAACGAGAGGATAACGCCACGCTATATAATTGAATATAAACCTACAATACGTAGTCATTATTTTATGGAACAAATTTGTGAAGCTTTATATCTTTCCATTATGCCATATCTGATTTCTATCGTCATCTGTTTTTTGATGCATATAACTTATACAAAATTATTTCGATGTTTCACATCTGACGTTTTCGAGTTGCTTGTACGTATGAATTCATGAGTACATATAATACATTGGCGATTGACGTGGCGGAGTGGGATCAGAAAGAGAAGGGATGAGAGAACGGAAAGAAAGAGGGAGAAAGAGAAAGGTATACCATATTCGCTTGTGTCAACTAAAAGCGTGACTTTCGTCAATCTACTTTCATCAGTCTACTTCCGTCGGTCTATTTCCGTCATACGTTTAGTCTCGCATATTTTTCAGTTTGGTTCCGCCGCGAAAGCAATATCTCCTCCAAGCCTGCCGTAAGCAACTTCGTTCCAGAAACACGAACATTTCCGAATGAATTTCCTCAACGTACGTTACACCCCAGAAATCTAGCCAATGATAGGCCTTAAACTATATATATATATATATATATATATATATATATATATATATTAATATATATATATATATATATATATATATATATATATATATATATATATATATATATATATATATATATATATATATATATATATATATATATATATATATATATATATATTATATATATATATATATATATATATATATTATATATAATATATATATATATCTATATATTATATATATTATATATATATATATATATATATATATATATATATATATATATATATATATATATATATATACTAGCAACTTGGATTTTCTTGGGAATACTGGTTCAAATTGGTAGTTGAAACTCCATTAAAATTTTGTTTATATTATTTTAAACGTCTCGACTAACATATGTAGTCTTCTTCAGCAATTTAGAAATTACTTAAATCTACGGGAAACAGAAAAATTGCATTTTTAAAATTACAAGCAGGTGATAATATTTTTAAATTTAAAAATGCAATTTTTCTGTTTCCCGTAGATTTAAGTAATTTCTAAATTGCTGAAGAAGAATACATATGTTATTCGAAACGTTTAAAATAATATAAACAAAATTTTAATGGAGTTTTAACTACCAATTTGAACCAGTATTCCCAAGAAAATCCAAGTTCCTAGAATATAGTTGAAACGGTTCAAGAAATTTGAGAATTTTTCAAGTAATATATATATATATATATAATTAATTAATATATATATATATATATATATATATATATATATATATATATATATATATATATATATATATATAAGAGGAGGATAGTCGCTGACTAGTTTAGAGGATATCTATTTGTAGGGACTGCAGCAATGTAAAAGGAAACTCTTTGAAGTTTTTTCAAGCTTTCGGAATCTTTTATTCCATCATCAGGGAGAATCTGTCGTGAGAATGATTACATAGATGTTGATAATACGATATAAGAAACATTGAAAATGATGCTATTTGTTAAAAAATTATAAAAGTTGATACATTTTTGAAGTTATAATTAAATTTCTGAACGAAATGACAAATCGGTGTCACTCATTTTTTTTTATATTCAAATTGAAGTTTGACATTATTTCATTACGTTAAATTAATTTAATTTTGTGTTATTTTATATCAAGTGAAAGTAAAAAAAAAAAATTTCCACCAAATGGCTTTTAATCGTTTTTTATTAATGGGATTATTGGTCTGATAAATAAAAGCCATTTTTAAAAAAGATCTTTTTGAAAGATGTTAATCTCTTGCTAGGACAGTTGTTTGAAAGGTATTCATCTGGGTGTCACAATCATTGACATGTTTAGCTAAAGCACATCTCTCAGGGTGTAATCTACTATCACTCTTATGAGAAGTGATTCTGTCTTTTAATAGTCTTTTTGTTTGGCCAATATAATTCTTATATATATATATATATATATATATATATATATATATATATATATATATATATATATATATATATATATATATCAGGGGCGTATTCACGGGGGGGGTTACTGGGGGTAATTTCCCCCCCCCCCCAGAAGAGAATTTGCAACACTAAATCTTCGAATGAAATTGAAAATATAGAATATATCAAACATTCTCCAAAAACTAATGAAAAAGGTGTTTTCATATTATTTGATATTCCACGTAGCATATAAAAGAAATAAATAAGCAAACGAAATTTATCAGAATAGATAGATCCTAAATAGATCATACCTAGATCAGTGAATCGCATGCGAAAGTTTGTGTGGTTGCATAAGTAAATTTAAGTAAATTGGCGCGATGCCTCGGCTTCACTCATTCAAGAGCGGTGGTGCGGGTTGCCGCATCGTTTGGTCCAAATTCTTCAATACAAATTATGAAAATTATACAAATTCAGAACAATGTTATACATGCTCACGATTATGGAAAGAATTCCGCCCGATGACGATTTCTTATCTGCAGAAATAAAATCTCCTGAATTTAGATTAACATCCCTCGAGTTCTATGTTCTATGTGAATTCCCTACATCTGGTAAAACCTTAAGTAACGTACGTACGTTATATCTGACCTGATGCGCATTTCTTCCAGTTCATAGTTGAGACTTAAAATTGCTGATTTCTGAGAGATTATTATGTGAAGAAAGATTTTATAATTTATAGTGAAGTGATATTGTTAATGAACAAAAACAAAACTTGAATTTACTATGTTTATTATCACAAAAATACTTCGAAAAAAATCCGGACACCCTACTGCGTAGCACTAGGAATGATAAAACCCCTCGGCGCATGTGCATGTCGTAATGCCTGCTATATCATTTCCTATGGAAAATTTGAAAATTTCAGTTAATTCTTAGAGAAAGAAGTTTGAGCTTATTTTAAAGATAATTTATAGCAGATCATTTTTCCTCATGGTGACTATATTGGGAAATGTATAGTATTTGAGATATAAACAAAAATTTGAGTGAAATTCATAATTTTTACTAATTTTTTTTATTTCTAGGTGCGCCACGTCATTAGTTATTGAATGTATTATATTAAATTAAAAAACTACCCATTAAATGCTATCCTTTTATTTCATTATTTTAAAAATCGATTCAGGTTTAAGATTTATAGATAGCACCACATGTCTATGTACGAAAAAATCTAAAAAACGCTATATTTTTGTTATTCTTCGCGGGGAAAATTTTTTTAAATCACTTTTCTTATGAAATTATTTGTGTTTTATCGATATCCGTTTGAATTTTTAAAATCGGACCAGCTACTAACTTTTTCTCGTGAGACTATAACCCCTTAGCTTCGCCTCGGGGTAAATATAACACTACGATTGCAGATGTAAGCGCAAATCTATAATTATGTATTCAGTTCTTAACTCAATCTGCCCGATGATGGTCTAGTGACCGGAATTGCAATCGCAGTGTTATACTTTTCAAAGTATTTTTGTGTTAATAAACGTAGTAAATTCTAGTTTTGTTTTTGTTCATTATGTTAAATTATCACGTAGTAACGACGGATTCCATCAAATATTTGATATTGTTAAGTTTACAGGTGAGTTTAGTAGTAAGAGTCAATAACCAACTAACATCCAATTCATATACTTACTCTTTTCACCTGATGTGATCTTTTTCACCTTTCTGATATTTTTCCTTTAAATTTTGAATAGCCCATTTCTTGAGTTTTCATTGGGTCCTCGCAATTATTTTATATTTTTTTGATGTAGAATAAAAATGTAGAATTATGGATGAGATAAGATCAATCAACACCCCTCCCTTCCCCGCTTTCGCTTAGGCTGATCATCTCATAAATAGTTCAGGTCAACTCCCTAAAACTTGCCACTACCCCCCCAAACTCAATCTCTGGATACGCCACTGAAATATATATATATATATATATATATATATATATATATATATATATATATATATTTATATATATATATATATATATATATATATATATATATATATATATATATATATATATATATATATATATATATATATATATATATATATATCCTTCATCTTTGATATTCTAACAAAATGCTTAATTACATTCGTCAAGGATACTCGTTATTGGTATGAAAGTGCCTGTTGCGTCAGGACCATCCAGAAGATAAATTAAGTTACGTGGCACCCGATATATCATGAGATTTTCTCACTCCAATTACTTCCAGGGCACCTACAAAGAATGAACAACCGCACCAAGGTCTCTCCGAGATCATAAGTTTCTGACCAAATTGAAAACTTCAGATTCAATGATATGAGAATTTCGCTCATTATATGAGAAAATACGACTAAAAATATGAAATACCTGTTCTTCAACTTTTAACGAGCAGTTGCTCGAAATATCGAATGTCCCGAGTGAAATTAAAACAACACAATGTGACCCCTATTTACCATTCTACGACTGAATTCTTCAGTCAAATTAATTGAAATTTTCTAACAACTTTCTTTGATATTTTAGATATTCACTGGAACTTCATTGTTCATATTTCTAAAAGTAATTTTTCTCATATTCAGCTATTTTGAATAGATTTTGTTCAGCCAAACAACGTATCAAATGAATGCTACAATAATTGTTATAGTAATTTAAACGAAGCAAATTATTTCAGGAAGTTGAATCGTGTTTTCAGTTTCAGGCTCAGAGCTTCATTAATTATGAAAAAGAGTGTAAGCGAAGAGCAGAGATTTTCAAAGTATTAGTTCTAGTTTAATTCAACTACTTATTCTAATGACTGTAAAAACGTATAATGTTGAATACCTTATCTTATATTATTCAATTATTATCATTTTTTCAACTCAATGGACCTACAGTTTAACCCAACACCAGCCAACGTCCCATTTTTGGGACGCGCCATTTTTGCCAGATTCCTTCAAAGCTATCACAGAAAACTAGAGTATTTGATAATGTCATTTAGGTCTAAGTATGTACTTCATATATTTATAGTCAGATGTCTCACAGGAACAATAACAGAAATTAGACTGATTCAACAAGTCGGCACTTGCCTGGCGCGTTGGGGTTGTCATACGTTATAGTGATTTCAATATATTTCTGTCGAGAAAATTATAATTATACCATTACAGTTTTATTGTTCGATAGTCTTTTTGTCGATACGGAACGGAATTGAACTGACTCATATCATTATCTGTTGTCAATTTGTCCCAATTTTGGGACATTGGCTGGAAGTGATAATTATGAGTAGCAGAAAATGTCTAACTGTCCGTGACATTGACATCATATTTGAAGATCCGGAATTTTGGAAAGATATGGATATTGAAAATATTATTGTAGCAATAATTCCCCCAGACCCGGATATTCTAACCGACACAGAAAATTTTGAATAGAATGACCTAGAAGGAGAAGAAATAGTGGATGTTGCAGGTACTATGGAATTGTTTACTTCTAACCCTGCTGACGAATCCGAGTTTGAGAGTGACGACGAACCATTATCAGAAAAAATAGTGAAGTGGACTAAATAAAACAGCACAAACGGTGAGAATTCCATTGCAATAGTGACAATACTCCATCGTAAAATTGATACAAGAATACAATTCGCCTATGGGCGGAGTAGATATGTTAGACAAGCAAGTGTCTCTTTACCGAACAAGAATTCGTTCAGGGCAATGGTGGTGGCCTTTATTCACCCAAGTGTTAGATATATCGGTGACAAATACTTGGAGACTTTACCAGATTGTAAATCACCAAGAAATGGCTACTCTGCTAGAAGTACGTAGGAAAAGAGACCACGCCCTCAAAAGTCCAAATTGATGGGAGGAAGAGCAAGTGTGGACATAAGATATGACCAAATGGGGCATTTAGTTGTTTCTATAATTTGTGGAGAGTGCAATGTACGACTACAAGATATCTGCTTTCTACCATACCATAAAAAAATTTTTTTACCAAAAAGTTTTTATTAAAATTTGTTCTGTATATAATTTAAGTGAGTCTATTGAACACATTTTGTTATTAAAGCAGCTGAAAGTCCCTTTTGTCTTGTTTTTTCTAAATATATTATTTTATCCCCTTTTAGCCATCGTCCCAAAAATGGGACGCTATTTTTCTGCGAATTGAAATTTATTTTTTTCCAAAATTTCAGTGTTCAGTCTTTGCTGAACACTCAACAACCAGTCTATACAAAAAAATTTAAATTTTTAATCCTCTTTGAGTTCTGGCTGGTATTGGGTTAACGCCGGTTCCGAACGGCTAATGGGCTTGAATCTAAGTCATTACCCAACAGATTAATTTTTGAACCACTGAATTCCGGACATACATAACAACCAAGAGCAAGGTGGGACCGTTGGGCTACCGAGGTTACTCAAATTCAATTATTAATGAGTAAAAAATATCGAAAGAGCTGAAGAAATATATTCAAGCCAAATAACTTCATGAAATATCGCTGCTAAAAAGCGTTGCATTATAGTGAAGCTATATCAGAACCCTGGGGAACGCCAGAGCCAAAAAAATTATTATTAACCAAAGGTACTACTCTGATTCATCCTATCAAACAGTAGAATAGTCATCTGAGAGGAAATATATTTAAAATAATTTGAAAACTGCTTTTTGACCAAGTTTATGAAAAACTTACCAATATAGCCTTTCTATAAATTTTATAATTTCACAACTTGATCATTTTTGTGTATGGTTTTTAAGGGATTCAAATAATACTGTATTCGGATAGAAAATTTAAAAAAAATTCATTCGGAAATAAAAGTTCATTGAAATTCATTTATTCACTAATTTTCTCACTATTTTAGAATTTTTATAGTTGAAAATATTCTTCAATCAAATCATGAAAAACATACTAGTCGACCAAGGTCAATTTCATACATTACATAAAGTGAACAAGAAAAATTCTTTAATAATTTAAAAAATTATCAAACAACTTTCCAAGGAAGCTGGTTATACGTATTCAGCAACGCAAAATCTGCATTCACAATCAAACGGTGAATTATAGAAATTGTCAAGTCACCCCAACTCAAAATCTGCATACAGCTGTTTCGATCTTATTAGATCTCATCAGTGCAGCTTATTTGACTCGGAGTGAATTAACAAATTTCTAATTGTTCTCCAATACAAATCGTGGTCAGTAACACTGGCTGGATAACAATCCAGAGCGCCATCCCACCAAAGATATTGGGAAACAACAATTCACCGCTTAGACTGAAAATGCAGAAATTCGTCGCTTTAACACGTATCTCCTGATATGAAGATATCTACTCTACAACAGTGGTGTATATGATTCCAAGGCACACTAACATAGTGATTTAAAACCTTTGGATATACTCACGAGAGCGCGCTCCGAATATTCTAGTCGCTTAATACGCAAAATACAACAATCAAATCATGAAAAACATACTAGTCGACCATGGTCAATTTCATACATTACATAAAGTGAACAAGGAAAATTCTTTAGAGTAGATCTTCATATCAGGAGGTACGTGTTTAAGCGACGAATTTTCAGTCTAAGCGGTGAATTGTTGTTTCCCAATATCTTTGGTGGGATGGCGCTCTGGATTGTTATCCAGCCAGTGTTACTGACCACGATTTGTATTGGGGAACAATTAGAAATTTGTTAATTCTCTCCGAGTCAAATAAGATGCACTGATGAGATCTAATAAGATCGAAACAGCTGTATGCAGATTTTGAGTCGGGGTGACTTGACAATTTCTATAATTCACCGTTCGATTGTGAATGCAGATTTTGCGTTGGTGAATACGTATAACCAGCTTCCTTGGAAAGTTGTTTGATAATTTTTTAAATTACTAAAGAATTTTCCTTGTTCACTTTATGTAATGAAAATATTCTTTCTATTCTATATTGGTATCTCTATGGAAGATCAATTCAGAATATTTTTATTCTCCTTTCCTTTTGTAACCCACAAATATCTAAGGTTAGTTCATATGTTCCTATCGCTTGTGAAATCCATTTTCATTTGAGAGTATCGGACAGTGACGGAAAAACCAATGGAGATATTTCCTTCATCTAAAATCCCATTTTTCCAAATTGATGTTGTTGCAGCCTCAGGATGAGAAAGATTTATAAATAAATCCTCAATTTCCATATAATCATCTTTCGAATTTTTCATGCAGGAACTTCGTTTTGCTGAATAAAAGAGATTAGTTTTTTTTCACCTTACGCTTCAATATTCAGTATTATATTCTCCGATATTTTCCCAGGTTGCCATTACCATTTCGCAACCTTTTTATCGAAAACCAAATTTGTCAGGCATGCATTGTAGAATCCTACAGGAGAAGGATCTCCAAGAGACTTTCTTATTACAAGTAGAATGAAAGAATATCATGGAAACTATGTCACACAAGAACTGAATTCTTTACATTTTATTTCTTTAGACTACTGATAAATAGACCCACCGACATTCTTCAGGAAATGTTTCGCACCTGATTTTTCGAATATTCTTTTGTTTTTTATGTATTTTTTTTTGAAAATAATAGACTATTCATTGCATTGTGTCATTAAACATCAGAGCGGAGGGGTTTTTAAATCGGCTTCATACTTCCTGAAACATGATTTTTTAGGTTTTGGAACTATCTACATATATATATATATATATATATATATATATATATATATATATATATATATATATATATATATATATATATATATATATATATATATATATATATATATATATATATATATATATATATAACATATAACATGTGGTGTTCCTCAGGGGACAGTACTGGGACCTTTGTTATTCGTGATTTATCTAAACGACTTATTCAAACAAAAAACAATTGGAAAAATTATAAGTTTCGCGGACGACACGGTCATATACTATGAGAATGACAACTGGTACAATCTAAAACTGAACATTGAGAAAGACCTAGAAAAACTCAAAGACTGGTTCGATAGTAGATTGCTTTCTATTAATTTCGATAAAACAGTATATTTACCGTTTAGCAGTCTCTCAACATCCTTGCCAGAATACACTTTGAACATTCAACTAGATTTTGTAATCAAGCCTGCGAAAAAAATTAAATATCTGGGTATATATATAGATAATCATCTCAGGTGGGACCATCACATGAAGTATTTAACAAAAAACTACGCTGTATTTTATTTCTACTCAAACAAGTTGGAAGATTCTTGAATTACAAATACAGAAAAATTCTATACCACAGTTTAGTCGAACCACACTTGAATTATGGCAGTATTGGTTGGGGAGGAGTATCCAAAACTCACCTGCATGCTCTTGAGGTCTCTCAAAAACGATTTCTTCGAATAATACTGAATAAACCTGCAAGACATTCAAGTAATTTGCTGTATACGGAAACACAAATATTGGACATCAGACAATTGTACATCGTTCAGATGGGATGCCAATTATGCAAGAGCAAAACTGAACATTACACTCCAAACCATCCATATGCGACAAGAACAGGGCATTACCATTGTATACCACTGGTTTCTGAATCAATTGGACAGAGAAGCTATTGGTATCTAGCTCCAAATTATGGAATTATTTACCAAAAGAAATAACTAATGAAACTTCTCTGAAACGCTTCAAAAAGCAATTAATATCATTTATAGAGAAAAACGAAAGAGCGGATATTCATAAACTGATCGAAGGATAAACAACTAAAAAAAAAAGAATAAGAAAAAGAAGAAGGTAACCTCTGGAATGTGTTGTTTTGTACTTGTATTTGTCTGTACCATCTCACGGAACATTGGATTTCCGTTATTGTAAATGATTGCCTATGTTGAGATATATGGATACTCATGTTCATGTATATTATATTATCTGGAAATTTTATTTTTATGTACATTTATTTGACACTTGGCCTATGCCTATTTGTTCGGTCAGTTGAAATTGTTTTTAGTGTAAATCCACAAACAAGTATATATACTACTTCTGTGTGATATTGTCATGTTTATTCATATACATGTTTATATTTATATTTATATTGTTTCAAAAAATCAGATACTATTGTATTGATTTTTCTTACTACGAATAAACGTCATTATTATATATATATATATATATATATATATATATATATATATATATATATATATTTATATATATATATATATATATATATATATATTTATATACCATAATACTCACTTCGGTCTGCGGCAACACTGCTAGCAATAATGTCGTGTCAGTCGTGTAAATCTTGCATCATGGGGGGCATCCATTACTTACGGGAGATAATTTTGGCGTTTTTTTCAATTCCTCCTCCCCCCTTGGTGAGATATCGCGAGATTTTGCTCGACCCCCTCCCCACTCTTCGAATATCACATGAGATTCTTTTAAATGCGTATTTATTATGTAAATGAGTTCATCTGTGCTCGATTCCATCAGATTTATTTAAAGAAACCATTTTCTTATGATTTTTTATATAAGACTAGTTTTCAATATTTTTAATGACGTAGCATAGAATAACAATGAAATTTAACAATAAAATACCTAAATAGGAACTACTAAAATCTGTATAAAAATATTCACTCTAACTCAATCAACGGAGACTCATGTATGATCTCAAGTGTGAATACTACTTCAACACTTTTCATTCCGCCATAACTTCAATGAAAAATTTTATTAGTTCAAGTAAATTAGTAATATTTTATTGAAGTGTGGAAAAAATAAAATTAATAATAAAACAATTGTTGTAATAAGCCATACAGAATTTTTAATTCAGTGAAAATTATTAGTGCATCGTATATATTTATTATAAAAGGTTAAAGCATTATTCTTCATGAATAATGTCCCCATCGTACGGTATATGAAGAAGAAATATTCTTTCCAAAAAAAAATTTATTTAGTGTTTATAAATATTCAACAATGCATATTTGAGCCGCGATGAATCTTATTATGTATGATTTAGCCATATTTCAGTGGAGAAACATTTTTTACTTAATTTATCCCAGTTTTTCAGCAATTTTATACTGTTTCTGCCAGGAAAAAAATTACGTGATATTTGACGAGACCACCCCCTCCCCCACGTGCGTGGGGGTGAGATTTCTCTCTACTACCTCCCCCCCAAACACCTCACGTAATTAATGGATGCCCCCTAAAGACTATGTAAAGTGACATAAGGAGCTTCGAAATATTTTTTTTCTTCAAGCGTATAATAATATCTATACTATTTTTTCTCCGATCGTTGATTTACATTTAAAAAATTAATTGAAAAATATTTCATTCAAGATGTAATCAAGTAAATTTAAATAGGTTTCTCTATGTTCATATTGAAATATAGAAGTGGTAATCATGGAAATTACTCTGTTATGACAAAAGTAAAATAATTTTAAAGCCGGTTTTGTTTGATTCGTTGTGTTTTATAAGGAATTAAAAAAGAATTAGTAAACATGAACACTGATAGTGATAATTTGTTACCTTGCACGCCTCCTGAACTAGTAGAAGCCGCGAACGCGGCTTCACTCAATTTACTTCCGGCGAAATCCAGAGAGAAGTATGAGCTTGCGTACCAACGCTTCATGGATTTTTGCAGAAAAAACAACAGTTTACCTTTTTCTGAGAATGTACTGATGGCGTATGTTGCTGAATTGGCTAAAACAATGAAATTTTCGACGTTGTGGGCACATTATTCCATGCTTCGATCAACTCTGTATGTTAAAAATAATATTAATATTGCCCAGTACCAAAAACTGAGACCATTTTTAAAACCAAAATTTTAACCCAGGAATAAGTTCAGAAATTCATTTTAGAGGCTCCAGATAACATATTTTTATCAACGAGAGTAAGTAGATAAGTATTACTTAAAATACATAAAATACGAAATATAGAATTTTTGATTACTTTTTAGGTAGCTCTAATATTCGGAATAGCAGGAGCCTGTAGACGAGATGAGCTTGTCCGAATGAAAGTTCAGGATATAGAAGATTTCGGTTCAAAAATACTGGTAAAAATACCAGAAACAAAACAAATAAGCCTAGATCATTTATCATTAACGAAACCTATTTAAATGTTTATAGAAAGTACGTATCATTTAGGCCTAATGATTTTGAAAATCCTAGATTTTTTTTAAAATTCAACAAGGGTAAAGGATGGAAGACTGTCATTGGAATAAATCAATTTGGAAAAATGCCGCAAATTGTTGCAAGTTATTTAGAGTTGCCAAATCCGACAGAATATACAGGACATTGTTTCCGAACACATTTGGTAGATGCTGAAGCTGATATTCTTTCTTTAAAGCGCCACGGAGGATGGAAATCTTCCAATGTGGCGGAAGAATATATTGACGAATCACTTAGAAATAAAGTAGAAGTGGCTAATAAAATATTCAACACCCCTGCCTCGACTTCAAATGAAAATGATCGAAACGAGATAAACCAAACAATTAGCCATGCAGCTATAAATTCTCGTTGCCCTCCAGTACAATTTACAAATTGTACAAACTGTACAATAAATGTAAATATTAACAACAATTATTAAAATGAAAACCATACTTTGTTTCATTTTATTGTAATAATCCATTTGTAACATTACCGCATGCTAGAGCAGTGCGGTAAGAATATTACCGCACTGTTATTTTCTAATTGCTTAGCAACTGTCCACTATTCTGGAATGTTGAGCTTTGTGCATAGAAAACAGGTCAAAATAGTGTCACTTTTCCAACGATCGGAGAAGAAACCTATTATTTTACTAGTAAAATAATGAACGCTCATTATTGTACTAGTAATAAAATAATGAGAAATGATAGCAACGTCTTATTATGGGCGTTGTATCCAAGTAGGTAGGAACTGTCATTTAATTTTTATTTAATTTGATGTTTGTCAGTATTGAAAAGTGTTGTAAAAATGTCTGAAGTAGAAAAATTTCAATGTACACCTCCGGAATTAGTCGAAATTGCTAATTCCACTATTGAAAAAGTGTATGATTTTTCTCATGAAAAATTTATAAAATGGTGCAAAGAAAATAGGTAGTGTGCCTACAAAGATACACAGAAAATGTTATGCTTGCTTATTTTACGTATTTGTCAAGAAAATTTAAAAGTTCGACACTATGGGCACAATATTCAATGATTAAAACTCAATTAAACATCAAACATAATGTAAAAATTGAAAATTATACCAAATTAGCTGCATTTTTAAAGCGACAAGTAGAAAATTATACCCCGAAAAAATCAAAAGTATTAACAAAAGACCAATTTGATAGATTTCTTCAGGATGCACCTAACGTTTATTTAGCAACAAAGGTAGGTACTTTCTTATTTTTCTTATTATTATTACATTTATTAAATCGTTGACAATATTATCCTTTAGAAGATTAATATTTAAATTGATAATAATTAACGTATTTCGAGCTTGAAACATTTAGGTATACCACGATAGCTTAGCGGAGCTTTTGTGTTCCGTCTCGGAGGTCTGCGGTTCGATACGTTCCGCCGATTCTTTTTTTACTTATTTCAACGTTTGTTTTTAGGTTATATTAATATTTGAAGTCACAGGAACCTGTAGATGCGATGAACTGATGTTCATTTGAAGTACAGCGAAATCCAAGATATAGGAAATTTAATTTTAGTAAATATCACAAACACAAAAAACAAAAAACAAAGGTCGTTTACTATACTTGGCGATTTTTATTTGAACTTGGTCAGACAGTATACGGCACTTCGTCCGGATGATATGGATCTGCAGCAATTTTTTATTAAATATCAAAACGGTGAATGTCACTGTGTGGTAATGGGTATACATAAAATTTTAAACGTTGCAAAAGACGTTGCTATATTTTTGAAATTAACAAATCCTCATGAATATACGGGTCATTGCCTTCATAGGACCTCAGCAACTATTTAAGCTGAGAACGGAGGGGACATTACCGCTTTAAAAAGACATGGTGGATGGAAATCCACCAGTGGTGCTTAAGGGTACATAGAAGATTCTGTTTACAGCAAGAAACAAACTGCACAAAAAATACTTCGTTGGGAAGAACAACCAAGTACGAATTCTGGAATCAAAAGCGATTTACATTCAGGAAAGCTTTCAAATGATTATTTTTTGACGTTTCTTAAAACCAATGAAATGCTTCTTTATTTGTCACAAAAGTAAGTTTTAACCAATGATGTCATTATTATAGTGGAAATAAATCTTTTGTGATTATTCTCGGGAATAATCACTGTAGCTTTTATTTGCTTAGCAAGTGTCAGATAGTTGTCAAAATAATTACCTAATTGTGTCAACGCGATATATAAAATGGATGAAAATCATCGGTTTAGTACCTTTTCTGATGCAGAAATAACAAAAAATATTTTAGAATCCACTTCGAAAAACACTCTAATAAGTAATCAGTCTATATGGAGACAATTTAAGACCTTCACCAAATAAAGAAATTATATTCTGGATCAATCTACTATAACAGCTACTCTGGCATTGATTTTGAAAGATTGGGCTTATAACATGAAAAGAAAGGACGGAAATGATTATAAAGAAGCAGTAATAAAGACAATGTGGGATAAAACGGCAAAATTAGTTCAAGAACTTTACTTTAATAAGTATAACAGGTCCTTTGATCCTTTCCATGATATAGATTTCAAAAATGCTCGAGATGCAAGAGATGCAAAAAGAAAAATTTTACAAAAGCATCCTGAAATTCACAAACAAAGTTCGGTGGTACTTTCTAATACAGAATTGTTGCAAATTTTTAACTATTGGGACGAAGATACACCTTGTGTATTGCAAAGAAAGTTTTTTCACGTTGCATCATATGAACTAGCTTGGAGGGGAGGAGAAGCTACAAAATGTTTAGTTCATTAT
The DNA here is from genome assembly GCA_030704885.1 of Cynegetis impunctata. NCBI lineage: Eukaryota > Metazoa > Arthropoda > Insecta > Coleoptera > Coccinellidae > Cynegetis > Cynegetis impunctata. The sequence goes on from JARQZK010003649.1 coordinate 137,829, forward strand.
TTTAAAAAAGAAACCGACATTATGGGATTAAATACTGGCCGCATTGAATACAATCACATCTTTACAAAAACTGCACAGGGTGGAGCACAAAGGTGCGCTAATAGTAAATGGTTGACTCCAAACATAAATAACCCAGATATTTGCCCTGTTCGTCTTTTTGAAAAACTATTGGGTAAACGTGAAGAAAATATTAAAACCGAACGCTTGTTTCTTACTCCAAATCCGGCTTGGCAAACTCATGGTTCTTGGTATAAAAACGTTCCTGTGGGAATAAATTCCATTTCAAAATGGATGAAAGAATCCGCAGAAAAAGTAGGTCTAGACACAGTTGCTAAAAAAATAATTAACCATTCTGCCAGATCAAGTGCTGTAAGTAACCTTTCAAAAGCTGGTGTAGGAGAACAAGAACTAATCAAGGTCACTGGTCATAATTCTGCAAGTTCGATTAAACCATACCTACAATTGAACCAAGAACATCATTCAAATATAATAAATAATCTTAGAGAAAATACGCAGGAGGAAACACTTAATATAACAAGCAATTCCAAATCCTTAATAAATAATGAGTCTCGAAATATTTTTAATAATTGCGTTTTTCATTGTACTAATTTAAATTGTTAAGTCTTTTAATATATTCACAATGTGCCAACGATATTTTTTTATATTGTAATAATTAATTAAATTAAATTTTTCAATAGTTTTATCATAGTTTTATTGATCTTTTTTATTGTAAAAATTTTTGAATCAAAAAATAATCTAGTCAAATATAACTCGCGAGTTCGATAAATTATAGAAAATAATTTGACAGAACTTGTTGCCATTTGGAAATAGCCACTCGAGCCCTCCGGTCTCTGGTGACTATTGCCTGGCAACAAGTTTTGAAAAAATCTGTCAAATTATTTTCAATTTATTCTCACTCTCTTGTTATATTATTCCTGAAAATATTTCTGACATAGTAAATACTGACAAGCACCTTAATAATCATAACATATACACCAATGACAAATTTCTGAATGTCAAAGCCGAAAGCGGTGGCAGTGGCCTAAATTTAAAAAACTGCAGTATACAAAACTGCACCTTTAATATTACATTTAATAAAAAGGTAATACTTATGCAAGCCATAACTGTTTTTTCATATTTGTATTAATAAATAGTTGAGATATAAACAATATATTCAATTTTTTCAATTTACGATTGAAGAAAAATAGTATAATTATGTCACTCGAAGCAGAAGACCCTTTATATGTTTCGCCCAGTTTGCACAGCCTTGGCTAACGCATCGGCAGTGCAAGAATCTTGGCTCAACAATAATGATAGCCTTTTACTCCTAGTAACATAATGTACTATTCTTTATGTTTCGAATAATCAAATGACTAGTGAATTGCTATGATTGTTTGAGAATGAATAACATCAATATTTACGCTGGCAATGTAGCGCGAATTGTGGAGAATTGCTAATTTTTTCAGAAAAATTAATGTATCTATAAATAGATCAAATTGAAGTGTCTGATGAATGATGAATGTTCTGCATTATATTTCTGTAATAAATTCACGCTTTTCATTTGCATAGAACTTCCCTCCACTCGTGAATGAACTGGTTTTTTGTAAGATTAAACAAGAAGCATTTCAATGAGGGGCTGGTAGGGAATGGAACACGATGAAAATTAATTTATCATAACCCTGTCAGAACCGTACGTTCCCTATCCGCCAACTTTCGACCTCCATCGTCGTCTATTCCAATTGATAAACTCGATATTTATCAGAATATTGTTGTGAAATGCGCAAAAAGTGAGGATTTAATCGGGAAATTCTTGGCAGATATAAGGAGTTATCTTTTCATGGGGTGGAGCTGCCACCCTTGTCAGGCCTTCCGCACGTTCATTCAGGAGATCCTCAATGTTGATATCATCTGTAATCTTTAGCTTCATTCGCAGTAAAGCCCCATTTATACGTGCCGATAATAAGGCCGAGTGTACTGGGTCCAATGCTGGGCCTAGTACTTCACTGGGCCAAGTAGTTGGTTTCCCTAAATTTTTTGGTTTACATTGAGCGAGTAACAGACACAGTGACTGAACGAGTAGGGTAGTACTGTTTGAAATGGCGTTGAGTATTGAGAACATTTTTTTTCTAAATTACTCCTTTTCTACGGTAGTAATTTTTTTATCGAAAAATTGATTTACTTTAGAGATATTCAAGAATATCTATATTCTTCAACCCTTCCGTTGATCATTTGTTAAAAGCGCCCACTATATTAGTGTATTATATTAATTATTAATTATTAACAAAGCTTTTTTCAAAGTAATTTTTTCACAATTTTTAAACTCCGGTGACAGGACTACTAAAAAATTCAAAAAATATAAATTTTATTGTAACCTAAGCAACCAAAATTCAACCCGTATTCTACATAATAATTACAGTCTCACTTACAACAGTGGTAATTACATTTGCTGGTGGGTCCTTTTCATTATTGGTTCTAAAATTTTGAACCCACTTCAATATCCGTATCTTCAACGACCCCTGGTTGGAAATTGACCAAAGGTTCTTAATTTTGTTTTTTACTCCAAAACCTGGATACCCATATCTTGAATGACAAAATCAACTGCACTTTGACGTTTGTTTTTGATTTTGTAATCAGGGGACGCCATGTTCCACAAACACTTAAATTCACAAAATCTAATGTTTACAAAATCTAATGGTTTCTCCCAAGAGAAAACGTCATGGCGATAACTTATATAACTTACGTATATATAGCGTTGCTAACTCAAAAAACTTCATTACACAATAGCTGCTTCCTTCGTAATAATTAAATTAGAACTGATAGTCCAAATAAGAAATATTTACGCCATTTACGATAGGTATCTGTATATTCTTATTTCTCCCTTTCCCAGGATTTACTCAGTGGAAATTCCGAAATCATAGAATATGAAAGGTTCTTTGATTACCGGATGACCGCGGGAAAACTCGAATATATTGTATGGATTTGTAAAATTGGTTTTCAACAATCCCTATGTTGAAAATATGTTAAAATATCGATTAGGTCACAATTATTTTTGAGAAAAATTTTGGGGAAAAATTATGATATAATTCGATAATTATGTTATAAATGGCAACGCATGGGTGACCCAGTGATTAGCTACTTCAAAAAGCTACTCGGCTCAATACTCGGCACGTGTGAACGAGCCTTAAGAGCATAGTTTACACGTGTCGAGTATAAGGCCCAATGCATTGAACCCAACGCTGGATTTAGTACATTACTGGGCCGAGTAGTTGGTTCAATAAATTTTGGGGTTTACATTGAGAGAGTAACATGATACAATGGCTGAACGAGTTGGGTAGTACGTTTTGAAATGGCGTTGGGTGAACATCGGAAAAGTGTTATGAAAAGTGTTTGAAGAATGTGTCATGTTAATTTTTGGTGAAGTTGTTTTTGTAATCAGAGAAAGCTACGTTCTACAAAAACTCTAATTCACCCAAAGAGTTCATAAGATGTAATGGTTTCTTCTTAGGAAAACTTTATGGCGATAACTTATGTAACTTACAATAAAACCCAATAACACTACAGATATCAAAACCTATATATAAAACTTCATTCAGACTTACCGAATGGGTGACCCAGTGATCAGTGACGTCAGAAATTGTCGTGGAGGGGAAAGCCGAGTGTCCTCCCTCGGCCTAGCGAATGGGTGTTCTCTGAAACCTATTTCTCCTCGGGATAACGAGTGAGCTACTAACTAGGAACAATACTCGGCTATCTACTTGGCATGTGTAAACAGGGCTTACGGATCCAAAACCGATTCCGAACTGGTTCAGAACTAATTACGGATAGAACGCATGCTCGGTTCTGAACCAGTTACGAATTATTTTCTGCGAATACGATCAGTCCGATTGAAGTTACAAAAGAAGTAACTCTCTGTATGTAAGCTCGTCACTTTATATCGGCTGCACCTATTTGACTAGTTCTCTTTCTGTTGTGTTCGTAATTATTAGGACAACGTTCATATGAAAGAAAATGTGTGAAAAATTGTAAGGAAAAGTAGAAAATTTGAGTTAAGGGCTGTCCATATAAATAAGAGAGTGATTAATTGTGTAGTTTCTGGGAGAATAAATTTTTTGGAACGTTTTTCCGGGTAGATAGTTGAACGCATTCACAATTTTGTTTTTGTGGTCGAGCAGCATATATATGTATATATATATATATATATATATATATATATATATATATATATATATATATATATATATATAATAATAATAATAATAATAATAATAATAGTCTTTATTCTCATAATCAAAATACAACATTGAATAGAAAAAAGTCAAATAAGGAAATGATTTATGATCATACTTAAGATGAAAAAATCATAAATCAAAAGGACACTCAATTCGTGGTTCGATCGTGTTTGTACTAAAAAAATTCACGCATATCATAGGGCTCGATGTTGATGAGATATTGAAATACTTCTTTTTTGAATTGTTTGTAGCTTTCAATGATCTGATAGTTACGTGGCAAAGTATTGTAAAGTTTGATGCACATATACTTGGCGTTTTTTTCTGATAATGTCAGAGAATGACTTGGGACATGAAAATATTGAATATTTCTGGTACAATTAACATTTCTATGATGCCGAAAATATTCACTATGTTTAATTAAAAATTGGAGACAGCAATAAATATATATATATATATATATATATATATATATATATATATATATATATATATATATATATATATATATATATATATATATTATATATATATATAGGGTGTACCAATCTTACGACAAACTTCGGTATATTGGTTATTTTAGGAGATATCAAAAAATGTTATCAACAAAATTAGTAGATGTCTTTAAGGTCCATATTTTGAAATTATCTCGAACTATACAGAGTGTTTCATATCTCCGTTACAAACTAAACATATGATTTTTTAAATGAGAACCCCTGTATATTATCGGGTTCGGATTGCTCACATTTTTTTGAAGCTTTTGATATAAGGTTTTGCTATGTTATACAGAGTCCTTTAAAAGGTATGGACACGTTTATGTAAACATCGTAAGTAAATCAACGCTATATACCTTATTGTACGTTGAAGAAATTTTTTTTTTGCTTAACAGAGTTTCGTAATGTGATGCAATATCTCCGTATTCTATTAAATTTCAATTATTTTCTATTTTGTATACAGGCTGAATGGAAATTCGAACCTTTCATTTTATCTCTTATTTCAAATGGAACACCCTGTATTTTATAGCACAAGTAGAAGTTTCTATTGTGTAACTTTTATTTTTGTCAAGCATTCCCTATACCCAAAGTTTATAAAAACAGATTTTTAATATTTATTGTAAACCCTAATTATTAACCTATTATGTGGACGCAATAAACGTTGAATGTAACAAAAAATTCTCAATAATAATAAATTTCAATAAACAATTTATTCCTAACAAAATAAGTCACCAAAAGTATATTCCTAACCGTAATATTAAACTAAATGTTCAAAGTGTTCACCTTTAACATCAATGTCAACGCTTACTGAGAAAATTTAATGGTTTACACTGTTTAAAGCATTGTATTGATGTTAACGATGAACAATTTGAACATTTAGTTTAATAATATAAGGGTTAGGATTATACTTTTGGTGACTTATTTTGTTCAGAATAAATTGTTTATTGAAATTTATTATTATTTAGGATTTTGGATTTTTTGTTACATAAAACGTTTATTGCGTCCACATAAAAAGTAAATAATTATGTTTTACAATAAATATTACAAAATAACTCTGTTTTTATAAACTTTGGGTATAGGGAATGCTTGACCAAAAAAAAGTTACATAATAGAAGATTCTATTTGTGCTATAAAATACAGGGTGTTCCATTTGAAATAAGAGAGAAAATGAAAGGTTCGAGTTTCCGTCCAGCCTGTATACAAAATGGAAAATAATGGAAATTTAATAGGATACAGAGATATTGCATCACATTACGAAACTCTGTCAGGCAGAATTAAAGAATTTAATAAGTTTTTTCATTCTTTCGTTGAACGATCTTCTAACTTTAAAAAATATGTTTGGCTGATTCGCAAAAAAATTATCGGAATTTACAATTTGCTGCCATAGTTCCTGGCTAGTATTTCTCGTTTGGGAGTATAGCCACTATTTTTCGAGATATTTAACGTTGAACATATGGCTGCATAATTACTTTGATTTTAGTTATGTATCAATCATGTTGGTGTTTTTGTAATAGAATTGTTAATTAAGTAATTATTATGCATGTGTCTAATGTCATAATAGATGCAGTTCACATTTATTTGGAAATAGATATGAGGAAGTCTTAAATAATTATTTTGATCTAGTAGGATGGTGTCACAACTGACAGTTGTTGACAATATTATCTATGAAGATTGTGACTGTTATAAATTTTTTAAAAGCAGATTAAGTGAAGATGCAGCGCCCTAATGTTTTTTGTAATACTGAAATGCGCGATATGCTTTGTGTTTATGCACAAGAAAATTATTCCTGTCTTGCTGCTACTCAAAGATATGGAGAAATGTATCCAGATAGAGTTCAGCCCAATCATCAAACCTTTCGCAATATTTAATATTTTTAGAAGATTAGGAGAGACTGGACAATTCAAGCCAAAACGTGATGTGGGCCGACCTAAACATATTTCTGTAGATCAGGAAGATGACATATTAGTGAGAATTGCAGAAAATCCACAACTTAGCACTCGTCGCTTATCTTCAATGACTGGGGTAAGCCAATCTACAGTTTTTAGAATACTGAAAAAGGAAAATTTGAAACCTTACCATTTTACTCCAGTACAAAACTTATTACCAAGAGATCTTCCTGCAAGATTGAATTTCGCTCAGTCGATGGCAAATAAAAAAAATGAAAATCTGAACTTTTATGAAAATGTTATCTTTAGCGACGAAGCTACTTGTACACGGAGAGGAATATTTAACTGGAGGAATAGCCACAGTTGGGATACTGAAAATCCTCATTTATATTGTGAGTCACATTTTCAACGCGAGTTTAAAATTAATGTTTGGTGCGGTATACTCGGAGACCGTTTGTTAGGTCCATATGAACTACCTGAAAATTTAAATTGTAATTCGTATTTGGAGTTTCTACAAACTAAACTTTTCGATGAGCTAGAACAATTGCCACTTAACCAAAGGAGAGACATGTGGTTCATGCACGATGGAGCACCACCCCATTATACATCAATAGTGCGGAATTATCTAGATAATAAATTTCCTCATCGTTGGATTGGCAGAGGTAGTGAATTTCCGTGGCCGCCTCGAAGTCCCGATTGTAATCCATTAGATTTCTATTTCTGGGGGCATATGAAATCACTGGTTTACTCCCAAACAATAAATACTCGCCAGGAACTATGGCAGCAAATTGTAAATTCCGCTAATTTTATTGCGAATCAGCCAAATATATTTTTTAAAGTTAGAAGATCGTTCAACGAAAGAATGAATAAACTTATTGAGGTAAACGGAGATCACATTGAACATTTATTGTAAATTGTTTTTAAGTTTTGTTCATAAATTTGATATTCTTCCAAAATTTGTAAAGAAGATCTTCATATTTAAGTATTTATTTTGAACTTTCTTTTTGTAGTGCTGGATATTTTTGTAGTTGTTATGTTTTAAATTGTTCGTTAATATTATTATAAATATAAAAAAAATACCTAATAATTTTTTTTTTCAATTTAAATACATGCAATCGTATGACAAAAAACCCGATATGACTCGTACATAAAAATCAAAGGAATTGTGCAGCCATATGTTCAACGTTAAATATCTCGAAAAATAGTGGCTCTAGCGTTACGAAAAAAGAATACCTTATTTACAGAGAAAATATAGGAGAATCGAAAAATTATACTAAAATGACAATTCTGCCAGTGGCGTAGAATTTAGGAAACGAGAACTCTTCCCGTGCCCCTGCCGTACGCCACTGGTGATAGCGAGAAAGTCTTCTTTACTATTATTTGATGTGTCCCAAACTACTTTAACTTACTGCCAAATATCATAAAGAAATATCAAGCAGCATTGAAGTAATGAACAAAATTCATTTTTAATAATCGAAATAAAACACCCTGTAACTCAGTGAGGAGAAATATTTTATATGAGCAAATTGGGTTAGATCTTCATATTTTGGGCTCAAAATTCTCCCGTTAAAATATTTACACGTATTAATGAATCACCCTGTATATATATATATATGCATGTACATAGGTGCCGACTCCATGGGGCTTGGGGGGGCCCGAGCCCCCTCAATAAAATTTTTTTGGGGGGGGCAATAATATAAGAAAATTATTAGTTATATTATGCTTTGTAAAATCGCAAAATGATGTTGGTATTTTTCATTTTCCTTTTCTCCAAAGGACAAAACAATGGAGGGTTACAAATGTGCAGGCACCCTTGAGTTAATGTAACGATTCAAGACTTATTTATTTTTACGTTTTTATTGCCATGCAATGAACCCAGTAGGGGATGTTAATGAAAAAATTCAATGAACTCATCTAAGTATTTCTGATCTGACAAAACTATTATAGGGATTGATTTGTATGCGCAATGGAAGGCGTGATAGTTTTGCACACTTTTGGAATTGTGTTTGAAAGAAAAACCTTCATATGACGATGATCCTTTGCTTCCTCGGAATCGAGTATAATACCAAAGAAGAATGAAAACATCGAAGCCAGCTCTCCGCACGCTTTCAAAACCCCGAAGGAATACTACAAACCTCCTTACATTGAAGTTTTTGAAAAGGTGCAATCTTGCATTACTGAGCGGTTTGCAACAACTGGACTCACACAGGGCATTGCAATTGACCAAGAGTACTCGCTATTAGTAAGCAGAGGTAAAACAAAGTTTGAAAAATCAACTGAGTTTTCAAAAACGACCTAGACATTGAGAGACTGCGCTTACTTGAATATGTTAGCCGATATCGCTATTAAAAAACAACTGGTCTCAAAAAAACATGCGCGATGTAACATTCCACAAGGGTCTGCTGTTGGAGAAATTTTATGTGAATTAGTGAAGTGCGTTAAGCTTCTCCAAGTAGTTCCAATCACGACAGCAACAGCAGAACGGTAATTTAGGATCCTTAGACGTCTGCAGTCATATCTCTCATCAACAATGGGACAGAAGCGATTGAACAACTTGGGTGCTCTTCATGCCCACCGAGATGTTTTGGATGAATCGGATACCCGACCAGTCATCAACGACTTAATATTCAGTAATGTAGTCAGACGTTCGACATTTGCACCTTTCTAAACACACTCTAGCCCTAGTATTGGTATTTAGAGCAATATAAAAAATCTTTATGAAAGAGAGAATTAAATACCTACATAAATAATGTTGAATTTTCATTTTGAAAATATAAGTACTAGTTTAGTACTGTATTACTATATTAGTTATTTTCAAATACTTAAATATGTTTATATTTATTATTTTATAATACTTAAATATTTTCAAAGCAATAACTTTGAGATATTGTTTTCATTAAATGAACCCTCAGCCTTATTACAAGTAAACTGAAATTAGCTATTCCACTTATTAAATCAAAGTGCTATTAGTGTGCGACAGCAATATTTTATATTTTTTACTTTAAACTTAATAGTTGAGGATTTATTCAAATATAATTCCAGTGTTTTCAGAGCTATGTATTCACTGCTCTGTAATAGTCTATAAGCATAATTATTTCTGTATTTTACGAAAATACCGTGCGTGTTTATGTTTTGTTTCGTTTTTCAACGCCAAAAAATGTGTCAGGCTCCTCAAGTTTCCCGGAGTGTCGAGTTATCGAGAGTTGAGGTTTCGGTGTTCTAATGTTGATCATATGACTCTAAAATGCTTTAAAAATTTTTAAAACTCACTATTTTTCATCTAAAATTCATTCAGAAAATTTCCTGCGGCAAGACCCCAGTATGGCCCCCCCAATATTTTTCATAAGTCGGCGCCTCTGTAGCATGTATATATATATAAAGGGTCCGCCAATAGGGACGCGCGAAGTTTGCCGGAAGGGTGCGGCGATGTTGTTCGAGGTAGAGCTGTCAAAGTTGCTGTCATTTGTTCAGTATATATCCCCAAATCACCTTGGCAAGTTTGAGTGTCGATCAGCACGTGCAAATTATTAAATTGTTTTACGAAAATGGGTCATCAGTTCGAGCAACGTTCCGCGCACTTCGCCCATTTTACGGTCGCGATGATCGGCCTGTAGAGTCGACTATCCGTCGATTGGTGGGCAAATTCGAGTCGACTGGTTCAGTAAACAACCAGCCAACACTGACACGTCGACGAAACGCCTGATCGAACGAAAATATCGCTGCTGTCCGTGAGAGTGTGCGCGAGAACCCGAGGCAGTCCATTTTTTGTCGTGCACAGGAACTTGGCCTTTCGGAGACATCAACTCGCAGAATTTTGCATCTGGATTTGGGTCAGCACCCGTACAAAATCCAATTGACCCAGGAGCTCAAGATGAACGACCACAGACAGCGTCGGGCGTTCGCTGACTGGGCTCTGGAGCAGTTGGAAGCAGACCCCCATTTTGGCCGAAAAATCATCTTCAGCGACGAGGCTCATTTCTGGATGAACGGGTATGTGAACAAGCAAAATTGCCGAATTTGGAGTGAGAACAACCCACACGAGGTCCACCAAGTGGCAATGCATCCCCAGAAAGTCACTGTTTGGTGTGGATTTTGGGCCGGCGGCATCATCGGTCCGCACTTTTTCGAGAACGAAGCTGGGGCGGCCATAACCGTCAATGGGGAGCGCTACAGGTCGATGATAACCAACTTCTTTTAGCCTAAACTGGATGATATGGACACGGACGACATGTGGTTCCAGCAGGACGGCGCCACGTGCCACACAGCCCATGCCACAATGGACATTCTGCACGAGCGATTTCCGGACATGGTCATCCCGCGCGGAGGCGATATCAACTGGCCACCGAGATCGTGCGATTTAACGCCTTTAGACTTTTTTCTCTGGGGCTATCTCAAGTCGCTGGTCTACGCCAACAAGCCTCTAAACACCGATGACCTCAAAGTCAACATACGCAACGCCATCGCTCAAATTGAGGCCGATATGTGCTCCAGAGTCATCGAAAATTGGGCCTCCCGGATCCGGGCTACCAAACGGAGCCGCGGTGGTCATTTGAACGATGTTATCTTCCATACTTAATGGGGTCGAATACCCTTTCGAATGAAAAATAAATTTCGTTTGTACCTCACACACAACTTGTTTTATTCAATTTTAAAGTTCACGCGCCCTTATTGGCGGACTCTTTATATATATATATATATATATATATATATATATATATATATATTTATATATATATATATATATATATATATAATATATATATATATATATAAATATATCAATATATAAATATATATATATAAAAATAAATATATATATTAATTTAAGGCTGAGAAGCTAGTTTCAAATGAATTTCAATGCGTATTATTATCATTATCATTATCGCTGGACCTGATTGACTCAAATACATAGTTATTTTCCAAAATCGCAAATATAAACTTTATCTTTAGTGAATGAGGAAAACTACTGAATAATTTGAAATTGCCAAACAATAGCCGGTCATATGAATGCTGTGAAGGGAAATCTGCATTCACAATGCAACAGTGAATTATAGAAAATGTCAAGTCACCCCGACTCAAAATCTGCATACAGGCGTGTCGATCTTATTAGATCTCTACAATAAGAAATATGTCAATTCACTCCGGGTGGACTGTGCTGCACTGAAGAGATCTGATAAGATCGAAATAGATGTAGGTATGCAGATCTTTATTCGGAGTGACTTGACATTTTCTATAATTCACTGTTACGATGTGAAATTATATTTCGCGTCGTGAATAAAAATATAGCCGGCTCCCTAGGAAAACTGTTTGATAATTGTATTATTCAAGAATTTTTGAAATCAAATCATGAAAAATATACAAGTTGTCTATGGCAAAGGTGCTGCATACGGTACAAGGGATTCAACCCTTACCGGAAGTGCACACCTTGGTGACCTCCCAACTGATGAAATTACCAGGAAATTTAGTTTCAAGAAATTATTTCGAACGGAACTAAATACCAAGAAGGAATGGAGCATAGAATCCATTCGAGCACTGGAGAAGAATACCATAATATGGCATACGGACGGGTCTAAAACTCCCGAAGGAACTGGGGCAGGAGTCGCTGGGCCTCGTACCAAATACTCAGAACCCATGGGCCAGTTCCCCAGTATTTTTCAAGCGGAAATTCACGCCATAGAAAGTTGCATTCAGTTCAACTTCGACAGGAAATACCGGAACAAGGAAATTGCGATCCTCTCCGATAGCCAAGCAGCCATCAAAGCGTTGAGCTCTTATAACATCAACTCAAAGATGGTTTGTGAATGCCTAGACAAACTAAACGATCTGGGCAGGAACAAAAAAGTGATCATTCTTTGGGTGCCGGGGCACGTCGGAGTGAAGGGTAATGAACAAGGAGACATCCTGGCACGAAAGGGTGCGTCAACGCCACTAATAGGGCCAGAGCCTTTCTGCGGACTTGAAAAATCTTACTTCCAAGAAGAACTCAATAAAGCTGAAGAAGCAATGAGAGCAGCATACTGGCAAAGACTTCCAGGACTGAGGCAGGCGAAAGATCTCCTCGAAAAGTTCAACCGAGCAAGATCGAAGACACTGATTAACCTCAGCAAAACTAGTCTAATGACAATCACAGGTTTTCTTACGGGGCATTGCAGACTCAAATAACACCTAGGGAAGCTAGGTTTAGAGGGGGACAGCACCTGCAGATTCTGCAAGGAATGTCCAGAAACACCCCACCATATACTGATGGAGTGCTATGCTGTGCACCATGAAAGACTGAACACACTGGGATCATACCAGCTGACTGAAGAAGAAATACCACGAATAGACCCCCTTAAAATCCTCAAATTCCTGAAGGTATTGAGGGGCTGCTGTAAAACGAGAACACATCGAGAAGTAGAAGAAGATGGGGCACAATAGATCTAATGAGGTCGCAGCGCATCGGTCACCATCCACACCTACCAATACCAATACCAATGGTCAGTTTTATATACTTAATTAAGTGAACAAGGAAAATTTTAAAAATTACAAAAATTAACAAACGACTTTCGAAGGGAGCTGGTTATATGTATTCCCCGACGATAATTCTACATTGAGAATCCAACAGTGAATCATACAAATCATCAAATCACCCCGACTCAAAGTCTGCATACAGCTGTTTCGGTCTTATTAGATCTCATCAGTGCAGCTTATTTGACTCGGAGTTAATTAAGAAATTCATAATGTTCCCCAATAAAAATCGTGATCGAGCTAATATATGGATAACAACTCAGAGCGCCCTCCACCAAAGATATTGGAAAACAACAATTGAACGCTAAGATCGAAAATGCAGAATACCGTCGGGAGAATACATAACATTCTGACAAGAAATGTCTTCTCTGCAACTGTGGCGCATTTCGTTTCAAAGCACGCTAACTTTTTAAACATACCCACGAGAGTGCAGTCCATAAATACTTGTAGCGAAAATTCGCTATATTCAAAATCAATCCATGAAAAATATTCAAGTTGGCCATGATCAATTTAATATAATACATAAAGTGAATAAGGAAAATTCATCGTCAACTTGGCCGATTTCTATAATTCACTGTTGGATTGTGAATGTAGAATTCTAGTCAAGGAATATATATAACCAGCTCTCTTGGAAAATTGTTTGATAATTTTTTAAACTATCGAAGAATTTTTTTCACTCTATGTGATATATGAAATTGAGAAGTATATCTCGCATGAATTTATTGTTGAATATTGCTAATATCGCTAAAAGTATTTACACAGCGCCCTTTTGTGTGCATGGCTAGAGTTTTTCAACACTAATTAAGTGTCCTATGGAATACCATACGCCACTGTCGCAGAGTAGACATCTTCATGTGAGAAAGTATTTGATCTCTCAATGGAGTTCTGCATTTTTAGTCCAACAGGTGAATTGTTGATTCCTTATATCTTTGTTGGAAGGCGCTATGGGTTGTTATCCATCTAGTCGACCGCGATTTGTTTTGGGGAACAACTAGAAGTATGTCAATTATTTCCGGATCAAATATCCTGAACGGAAGAGATCTTAAAATGTCAAAATAGCTGTATGCAGATCATAAATTCAATGGTCGACCATGAAAGTTATTTATGTACCAAGTGCGTTATATAGATCCTAATTTAAACAACTGAAAAATTCTCTTAGGCTCAAGTATAGACTTGCAATTGATGCGGCAAAGAAGAGAGCTCATGACAATTTAATCATGAAATCATCAAATCGCTCCAATTGCATGTGGTCAATTATAAATGCCCAGTGAAAAAAATCGAACACTGCCTGTTCTACTGAACTTAATTCGGACACTTTAAGTAAATTTTTTGAGGCTGCACCTCATGAAACTGTCAGGAACATGGGATCACAGGCTGGTGCACTGGGAAATACTTTCACTGTGGGGACTCCCACGGTGGAGGTTTTCTCTTTCAGGGAGGTGTCTTTCGTTGAGGTTCGGGATGCAATATCCCAGCTTGGGAATAGCACCTCACGTGACTACTATGGTTTGACTTCCAGCATTTTGAAAAGGAATATAAATTGTCTAGTTGAACCACTCACTTTTTTATTGAATAGATGCATTAATCTGGGTATATATCCAGACTGTTTAAAGATTTCAAAAACTATTCCACTCTTTAAAAAGGGCGATATTGACGATGCTGGAAGTTATAGACCCATATCCTTGGTTCCGGTGCTGTCCAAAGTGTTCGAGAGGTTGCTGGTTGGTCAAATTATGACTCATTTTGAGGAGCAACATCTTTTTGATGACAACCAGTTTGGTTTCAGGAGGGGACGCAGCACCACGGATGCGATTATTGAATTTGTTTCATATACCTTGGAAATGTTTGAACAGGGTTTGTACTCGGTGGCCCTGTTTCTTGACTTGACTAAGGCCTTCGATTGCGTTCCTCACGGGGGGCTTCTTGGCAAGCTGGTGGCGTATGGTTTTTGTGATAGCAGTGTAAAATTGATTGAATCCTTCTTAAAAACTAGGTTCCAACGAGTTTTCTTCAAAAATGAGTGGTCTGACAGTGTCCCAATATCGATTGGGGTACCGGAAGGGTCCATTATTGGACCTTTACTCTTTATTATTTTCATTAACGATTTCTCAGGCTACATGGACAAATTCTTTTCATTACTGTATGCAGATGATTCCACTCTTGCGGTATCCTCGTCGGGGCTGGCCTGTGCGGAGGCTCGGTGTGGGGAGGCCCTGTCGAGGGCATCGGGCTGGTTTGCTGAGAATGGCCTTTGCTTGAATAAGGGGAAGACTCAGAGGGTCTTTTTCAGTATGCGTGATATTGAATGCTCAAGTGTGAAGTTTTTGGGATTGTACCTGGATTCACGGCTCACGTGGGCTTCTCACGTGGACCATCTGTCTAGTATTCTTGCTAGAAATATATATGTTTTGCGTTGCCTCTCCCAATCTGTATCTGGGCACGTTCTCAGGGTGGCTTATTTCGCGCTATGCGAGTCTCACATGAGGTATGGCGTTGTGGTATGGGGAGGCTGTGGCGGGAGCGACAGGATTTTTGGACTACAGCGGAGGGCTGTCAGGATATGTGCGGGGTTAAAATATCGAGAATCATGTGCTGATGCTTTTGCCAATCTGGGTTTTTTAACATTTTATGGTTTGTTTATATTTGAATCACTTAAGTATGCTCATAAACATGTTACAGAGTCAAAATTGAGTGGTGATTTTCACCCGTATGAAACCAGAGGCAGATTTGATATCAGACTGCCCGTTTACAGGTTATGTAGGTCACAGAGAGGTTCTGGATACCTGTCTTTTAAACTTTATAATAAGCTACCACTAGTGGTGAGAAATTACTCAACTAACAAATTCAACAATGTGATGAAAAAGTTCCTTATTAAATGTGTAGTCTATAGTGTAGATGACTATTTTAAACTAGATATGTCAAATCTGTGATTTTGTACCTTTTTATTGTTTTATTTTATCTGTGAATTTTTTAAAGACCTGACCTGTGTAAATACAATATGTATATCTGGCACCAATAAATATACTTACTTACTAACGCCCGGAGGGAAACATTCGGCCCGAGAGACTTTGGCCCGAGGGATGAATGTTTTCCTCCCGATGGGCGTTAGGATCTAGTAACGCACGTGGTGCATACAAGATTTTATTTTTCACGAAAAAATCATTTTATTATAATGAAAAATCGACTTAAAAATCGGTTCATTGCTCCTTTACTTTCCATTTTCCTTCTCATAGTAGGCATGTCATTTGTTGATATTCTGACGTTTGTGAATATTTTTGTCATCATATTTAGCGAATGTCATTTCTGCTTTCTTTGTGTAGTCTTATAGAAATAATGGAAATGAAAATGAATTCACCCAAGAATATCATTGAAAATGCAGCCAAAGCTGCGAATAATTCATTGCCGGAGAAATTCAGAGTCGTATACGTCAAGGATTATGAAGTATTTAATCAGTGGAAGTTGCTTCATCTCTCCTCGTACAATTAGCGGGCTTTACGATCCATTTTGCCCGCTCATTACGCCCTAGGGCATAATGAGTGTATTTAACCCTTTCAGGGCAACTGGTTAGCTAGGAAGACCACAGTTTGTTAGTCATGAGTAAAACTGCTCGTTGGCTATTTCAGTATACCAGTGTGTTTTATGGGTTGTCTAACATAGCAAAATTTGACGTGTTCATCGAAGACAGACCGAAATAAGTCGAAGCGCGTATAACGTACATTTGTTTACTATAGTTGGACATTACTTAGAGGATCTTTTGAAACTGTGTGAATTTGTTATTTTTATTCATGATTGGTGGGAAAATGGCTCCAAAGTTATTTACTTATATCTTACTTATGCATTTTCATGAATATATTGAACGTAAATGTTTCCTTTCTTTCGAAATTACTAATTTTGTTGGGGTCTTCTGAAGTGACCACTGGGGACTTACGTAATCGTGTTATCTTATTTTAGTTCCGAGGAAGTAGGTTTGAAGTACCTACCTACAGAATAGGGTTGCCAATTTTCGAAAGGATCAACCCGGGAGATTTTTTTAAGGAGTTTAGTAGGGAGGGGGTTGAAGGAAATGTCAATCATTTATTTATTTTTAATTTATATATACTCTGCTTCTAATATTTGACAGTTTTTTACCACAAAATCATAATCATTAAAAAAACGAAGTTTGATTAGTAGAGCGCGGTTGCGTATTATTTTTTAAAAAACTGTGGAAATTAGTCACCCCGGGAAATCGGGAGGTTGACCATTATTACCGGAGTCATCCGGGCAATCCGGGAGGGTTGGGAACCCAATAACTGAATATTTAGAAAATCTTCATGCAGATGAGTTCAATGATTTGTAAGAAATGTTCAGCGTGCAAAGTAGAATTGTGTTTGAAACATGACAAAAACTGTTTCATGTTACGTAAAATGGGTTATATGTTCTTACTGGTTATGTGGAGTGACCACATCCTGCAGGATAATCCTTGTGTTTTTTTATCTTGAAATTTGGTTCATTTTCTTCGAGTATCTCTAATAAACCATTATGAAACCATACATAATATTTTTTCCACAAAAAAATTATTCGGGCCGGAAAGGGTTGAAGCAACCGTATCTAAGGTAAAATCAACAAATAATATACAAGGGAAAAATAAAATAACTGCGTACATGTAACTTTTCACATTTCAAGGCGCATATCGTCAAAGTTTCAATTGATTCAGACTTTATCGCTAGACGAGACGAACCAATATTGGAAAAACTTTCCACCACAAGCAGAGAAGAGGGACGGACAACGACAACGTATTTATGGATTTCCAGCGTTTAATACAAACCAGCTTTGCTGCTCGTAAAAAGTCACGTATTGAAGTTTTTCAAGTGGTTGTCGATGTTATTGTACAGTTTGGAAGTATAATGAATGAACAGAAGTGAAATCCAGATATTATAGTGCGCTTAAAAAGAATTTTCATGTCTCATAGGAACTCACGAACTGTCGACGAATTTACAGATTAAGTTTAGAGTATGGACGCCTCAATTATTACTGAAACGACTCGCATGATTCTAAAAATTTCGTATTTTGAGGGTTCTGTGTAATGGCCGATCTCACTGTGCTATTGACATTGTTGTCAAATCTTTCGTTTTATCTCGATTTACTGTCGAAATGGAGTATGTAGTTGTGAATTTGGCACAGATTGTACATATCTGTATATATATATATATATATATATATATATATATATATATATCTATATATATATATAATAATTTATTCAACCATCAAAATAATTACATGGCAAGTCTGTAGATGTATAAAAAATAAATAACTCTTTATAATCAATTAATCTCACATAGAACCATGTATACAATAAAAACATGAAAATCAGAATCATAACATTCACAAAAAACTTCAACATGAACAAAACAATATACAATAACATAGATGTCAGATTAGACTAGAAGGCATCATTGCTCAATTCCATAAAGTCCTGTAGAGAGATGATTCAACAGAGCAGAACTCAGACGCCTCAAAAATATTCTGTCCGGCAGTTCCTTGACTCGTGAAGGCAACCTATTATAAAATTTAATACAATAATAATTATTAACTACTGTTTGAGTTCTCTTGAGCCTATGATATTCGGTGCGATAATCTTCTTTGCCACGAGTGTTATACGTGTGCATATTAGCATTTGTTAGAAAAAGCTTCTTAAGTATTTTAGGCATGATAGTATAAAGACGGACAACACTGTAAGTATCCTGAGATCCTTGAAGATTCTTCTGCAGCTAGATAGTTTGGATTCACCACAAATTGCTCTAATCCCTTTTTTTTGCTTCAGTAGAATACCGTGGGTCTCTGGACTATATCCCCAAATTATGATATTGTTCGTCGCGATAGAGTGAAAATTTGAAAAATAGGCCAATTTCGCGATGCTCTCACTTGCGACGGACCTCATTCTGCGGATCGTGTATATGGCACAGGAAAGCTTATAAATTATTCCAGATGATATGTTCCTCTCCGATGAACTGAAGGACAATTTATTTGTTTTATTGATATTTAATTTCAATCCGTTGGCTTTGAACCACGCTTCTGATTGCTTGAGTGACAGCCGAGATCGAGTCATGAGTTCTTCCTTTGACACTCCTGTATTGAAGAAAGCATAAAGAATAGTTGCCTCAGAAGTCACATTCCCTGGCAGATCATTAACAGACACAACAAACAACAGAGGGCCCAGTATAGAACCTTGCGGTACACCTTATTCTATAGCAGTTTCTAAGGACGTTTCTCCTTTCCAGAAAACTTATTGTGTTCTTTCCGCTAAATGTGAGACGAAAATGTCTAACGCTCTACCCCTAACTCCGCAACGTTCCATCTTCGCAAGCACAATGCATCTCACCATGCAGTCAAATGCCTTACTCAAATGACATGCTGTGACCTCCGCTTCTAGTTTTTCGTCAAATGCCTGCGAAATCTTCTAAACCAAACTTATCAATGCCGTGTTTGTGCATTTTCTGTGATGCAGAAATGATCTCTTCAAAAGGAACGCCAAAAGTCTCCGCTTCAGTATCTCCTCCAGGATCTTGGCAGAACAGATATCGGACGATATTTCTGACAGTCATCCACGTCACTAGACTTAAAAACAGGAGTCACCTTGGCTCGTTTTGGTTCTCTAGGAAATAATCCTTGTTCGATACATTGGTTGAGAACCACACAAAGTGGCTGCACAATGAAAGGAATCACCTCTCTCAAAAGAGAAGCTGACACTCCATATATGTCAGTGACCTTTTCATTTTTGAATCCTCTCACAATATCTGTTATTTCGTGGGACGTTCTTGGTCGCAAAAACATGGAGTCATAGTGAGTAACAACCCTTCCACCCTCGAAAAGTGTCATAGCATCCTCCACGGATGGATTGACCTCGTTGATAATATTCAATCCCACACTACATATATATATATATATATATATATATATATATATATATATATATATATATATATATATATATATATATATATATATATATATTTATATATATATATATATATATATATATATTATATATATATATATATATATATATAATATATATATATATATTATATATATATATATATATATAATAATATATATATATACTCCCTCACTCTGTACGAAACGGTTATCAATTATATTGATCAATTAAACGAAAATTCATTAACATTCCGTTTCTGGCAAAGTCCGCTCCATTTACCATATTTATAATTCATTCTAGACAGAAACAGTTAAACCGAGGGAAAACTTTCGATACTTAAACTTTCATCTCCAGCCAGAAACAGCGGGCAGACCCAAAGCGACGACTGCAACTTCTCCAACTTTTGGAATCTGGAATACGGCGGTCGAAAAGTTTCCTGTAATGGTTATATATATTTACAGTTCTTTACTGAATATGAAAAGTACGAATTCGTCCCACGACATACAGAAAACGCAATAAATTTGCTAATTTGTTTCAAGTTTTATTGATGTTAGATATGAGCAATCATGATCAAATATTTGTTTCAATATTCATTTGCGAACAAGTCAATTTGAAAATATTTTTCATTTCGGTTTCTATATTTCAACAATATTAGCTAATGGAGATATAATGCTCATTAATGTATGTTATTCGTGTTTTTCAATTTTGGATGTAGATGCTGACAAGTTCTTTATTGTTTCTATTTCATTTGTTGCCTAGTCTGACAAGACATAAATGTAGAGTAGGTCACTTTAACGACTGGGCTAATGTGGCAGCAATTTATATATGGACCAGATGCATTTTATTTAGAATATTGTTATATTGATAATAATGTAAGAGACAATAAAAAATCATTTTTAGAGGAATTGAATGTTAAGGAGGTTATATGTATATATATACCTATATATATATATATATATATATATATATATATATATATATATATATATATATATATATATATATATAAATTTAGTGGCCATCGAGTCACCAGACGTACAGTAGTACTTGAAAATGACAAATGAGATTTTGGCGAAACGTCGTGAAACAAACGGTGCTTCTCAGCACCAACAAAACTTTCGACTATATCGGATTGAACCCCGGAATCTTTCTCTGATTCATTCCACTATCCGAGGAAACATACAATATAACATATATATAAAGGTATATATATATTATATATATATTATATATATATATATATAGTATATATATATATATATATATATATATATATTATATATATATATATATATATATATATATATATATATATATATATATATATATATCTATATCTATATATATAAAAATGAATCCTTATTTGTCACGCCATCACGCTTGAACGGCTGGACAGATTTCACTAATTCTTTTTTTGTTGTGTTTTTTATTGTCAGAAGAAGGTTCTTATGAAAAAAAAAATCAAGAAAATTGCGCGGGAAATTAGAAAATTTGAGAATACCTAACCACCATATAAAATTATTTCTTATCTATGTCATTTTTATTTTGTCATGACTTAGAATAGAAAAATTCATATTACTCTCAATTGTTTACCCTTCTACGATCAACCCCTATTGTTGCATCGCGATTTTCATTTTTTTTTATTTTATCTACAGATCCGCAATAGGGCTGCAAGATGGCAATCGAAAATAACAATAGTCGGTTTGAGAATAGGTCGTTATATACTTTTCGTACTCCCAATGATTAACATTTTTGTCGGGTCAGATAGATAGATAGATAGTTAGATAGATAGATAGATAGATAGATAGATAGATAGAAAGATAGATAACTAGATAGATAACTAGATAGATAGATAGATAGATAGATAGATAGATAGATAGATAGATAGATAGATAGATAGATAGATAGATAGATAGATAGATAGATAGATAGATAGATAGATAGATAGATAGATAGATAGATAGATAGATAGATAGATAGATAGATAGATAGATAGATAGATAGATAGATAGATAGATAGATAGATAGATAGATAGATAGATAGATAGATAGATAGATAGATAGATAGATAGATAGATAGATAGATAGATAGATAGATAGATAGGTAGATATACATCGGCAGATAGATGGATAGATAGAAGATAGATAGGTAAAAATAATTTAAATGGCAGAACGTTTGCCCGGTCAGATAAATTGATAGATATGTAGATATGCAGATGGATAGACAGATAGATAGATAGAATGATAGATATATAGATAGTAAGATAGATAGAAAGATAGATAACTATCTAGATAGATAGATATATAGTTAGATAGGTAGATATACATCGCCAGATAGATGAATAGATAAAATATTTATATGGCAGCATGAAAGTTTTGCCGGGTCAGCTAGTATATATATATATACATATATATATATATATAATATAGTAATTATATATATATTATATATATAGTATATATATATTACATAATATATATATATATATATATATAATATTATATATATATATAATATATCACCTATATATATATATATATATATATATATATATATATATATATATTATAGGGTTTTTCGACAAATGCGGTAATATTTTAATATAAGTCATAGGACTCATATTGAACACAGAAGAAATAATGTCTGCTGTATTCAGTATGTTTTAACAATTTCACATGGTGAAAGTAAAATGCACACTCTAACTATGCTTGGTTATTATCCAACAATTTCAGGAAAATAATCTTTCAAAATTCAACTCAACGTGCTCTTCCTGAATTTTATGGACCTCATAATCGACCTAAAAAAAATTGGAATCAGAATAAATTAACACTACACGACACACAAATTGCCTAGCTCTAATGTATGATCATTGTTTGTTGAAATCAAAAATTGATCTCGAAACTATCCAATATCTATTGGGGTTCCACGGGGTTATGTTTTGGGTCCTCTAGTCTTCTTATTACTTGTTAATGATGTTCCTGAATTGATTAATATTGACTCAGTTACCCTATTCGCCGATGGCACATCACTGGTCGTATCGGCCAAGAGTATTGATGGGCTCAGGATGGAATGTGAGAGACTGGTGCAAGGATGCTCGTAATGGTGTTTCAGAAACTCACTCATGCTTAATCTCACCAGAACTGAATGAATCCACTTTCAACTACGTGAATTCAGCTCAGATTTTGTCAAGTTTCGCGACCGCCAACTGAGGCCGACAGCAAGTGCAATGTTTCTGGGACTTCATGTTGATAGCAATCTCAAATGGGACAGTCGTGTCGAGCAACTATCCAAGAAGCTCAACAAACCTTTCTTTGCAGTCAGTCGCCTAAAACACATGTTTCCTCTGGAGAGCTTACTCACAATTTATTACGCATTAGTCTACAGTCACCTTAGCTACAATTTAGTTCTATGGGGTGGCTCATCTGGATCTGTTCGAGTTTTTGCTGCACAGAAAAAAATTATTCGCCTCATTTTCAACTTGAAACCTGTCGTCCAATATTTGAGCGTCGATTTTACCATTACCTTGTATCTACATTTTGAACTGTTTGTTATTGGTTCGCCAAAAGCTGTCGGATCTTAATACGCTTTCCAGTTTCCACGGTTACGAAACACGACATACTAACACAATATGTATTTCATTGCACAGAACAACCAAGTTTGAATTATCTCCGACATATGTAGGTATAAAGTTGAATAATCACCTACCAAACCGGACCATGAACTTGAATCCGAGTAGTTTCAAAAATGAAATCAAAAAATATTGTCTACTTTTTGTTTTTATAGTTTGAAAGAATAATTCTCAACTGATATTCGTTAAATTTCCATCTCGTTAACTTTCATTTTGTACACTGACATGTCTAATACCTAGAGGATAAATATATATTATTAGTATTATTATTATTATGCCAGTGCATCCTCTGATCTGGCTGATGTAGTTTCTCACATAATTCAAGCAGCTTGCCCCCCTCCCACATATTACATGGATGAAAAATTTGGCTTTTTCATCTCTTTGCCAAAACTGCAGGAAGCATGCAGATGATAGTTTTGACTGTTTAAGTCTAAATTGTAGACATAAAAAAATTTCGAAGATTGATCATAGTTTTCCTATTAATTTATATTCCCTCCAGGTATATTTCAAAGTGTATTTTATTTTCAGACAGAGCAATGTGTCAGGAGAACGCTCTCCTTTCGAGGGTTCTTGCTGTGGCTCAGGTTACCATACAGTAGATTCAACACCCTTGGGATCGCCAGAAGAGTTAGATGTGCCGAAATATAGGGTAGTTATGTTGGGAGATGGGGGAGTTGGAAAGACAGCTCTAGTTTCTCAATTTATGACCTCAGAGTATATGAATACTTATGATGCAAGCTTAGGTGAGTATGTTTTTCAATTTAAAAAACACTGAGAATTTTTACTGTTTTAGTACTCCTATGTAGTTTAAAAGTTTTATATATATATATATATATTATATTATATATATATATATATATATATATATATATATATATAGTATATATATATATATATATATATATAATATCAAGTATACTATATATATTTGGCAGATTAGTCGTATTGAAAAAGATGCAAAATGCCATTATTCTTGACATATAAAAACATACAACATTTTCAAAAAATTGCCGAACCAGATTGACTTGATTTTATTCATTCAATATAATATATTTCATTCAAATTTTATTTTATTATATTATATTTAATATATTCGATTCAAAATATAATCTTTTTCAAGAACTTTTTTATTGTCAAGTTGAATCATAATTTCAAATAATCTTTTGATTTAATATTTTCGAAGCGCATTACCTTAATACCAGAATTTTCTGCAAAGGTACTGCCTGTATAAGACAAAACATTTTTATTTAGGTCTTAACTCAATTAAAGTGGTGTGTGAACGAAATTGCAAGAACAGGATATATTTTCCAACTATTTTGTGATATCACAAATATGTATTCATTTTCGTCGAGATGAATCATACGTAGTAAAAAATGGATTCATCAACAATTCAACTTTTTTCTTCAGAGTACTAGTACTAAAGAAATATTCGTAGCGACTATCCATACTTAGTGTACATTTGTTTCAGATGATGACATAAAAAATATTTTAACATACCAATAACTAATCTTTTGAAGTATAATTCTTCTTCATTAAAATGTAGGTCTGTCGTTCAATTACAGATGACGAATTTGGTGAGCGAACTGTTTCGGTTTCTACTGGAATGGAGAGGAATCTGAAATGATTTTTTATAGATCACCCTGCATAGAAATGTCGGTGAGTTTAGTATTTTTTTCGTATTTTAGAAATTTCTTACATACATTTCAGTACATACAAAAGTTCAGAAAGTTTGACTAAGGCTTTTCTTATGGAGAGACCATTCTACTCAGCAGTAGAATTCAATTCTGTAACTGAATTTCACAATGTACCATAGACCCTTGAGTTCCACATTTGGTAGCAACATGTCTTATTGGTTTTTTGTAATATAAAAAATTTCGTATCTGTTCAATTGACAAATATGTTGATTCTTAACATATGTTTATGCATAATTGACTCATAAATGTTTATCTGTTTTGTTCTTTTATTTTGATAGATTCTTGTTTTGTTCAGCAATTGAATGTGTGTTTTGTTTGGTTAGTTATTATTGTTGAATTTTATTTTTAATTCTTTATATGTGTTTTGTCTACAAAATTTTGTAATTTTAAAGACACTAAAGCTATTTCTCTCTCTGAATATATATATATATATATATATATATATATATATATATATATATATTTATATATATATATATATATATATATATATATTTTTATATATATATATATATATATATATATATATATATATATATATAATAATATATATATATCAGTGACGGCTCGTGAGGTTTTGGTTTGAGGAGGCTACAAGAGGTGTTAAGAAATACACCATAGGCGAAAATTTTTAGGATTTCAAGGTCAACCGCCTTATAATTTAAAGAAAATCAAAGTAAAACAAGCACCCTAAGCTATTAATTTGTTTGGAAAAAAATGTTTTTCACTCTCGAGTCTCTACCTTGAGACCTACAACTCCTATTTACAATATTCACAAAAACTCTTCTCAGCCAATTAATCAATTCATCTATTCATTAAATTTTTTCTCTTTCACAAAATAGGTACCTACCTACCTACTTTACGAATTTGTTACTTATTCTTTAGCATAGACATCTATTTTTTATAATTCCTCCATAGATGCCAATGCCAAGGCAGAAGCCTTAAATAAAAAATAATGTTTACATAAAATTAAACAAAAAAAAATTCTGTGAAGATTTTTACAAGGAACAACGAACTATTTGGTATAATACTAAGTAATAAAGTACCTAGTACCATAAACAAAACCTGTGAAAAATAAAATGTACAAAATATGTGTGGGACAGCTGGTGAGAGCAAATAAAAAGTTATTATATATTTTTGAAGATTAGTGGGATTCTGCGATTTTTAACGTTAGCAAAATGATCTATAATATCCTAATAAAATTTTTTGTCTTTCGCCAAAAGTTTTACAAATTCCTTTTCAATAGACAACAAACTAATATTTTTAAAACTTTCTTGGCTCATTGAATTTCGTAAATAAGTTTTAATTCTCTTAAGAGTGGAAAACGAGCGCTCTACGGAAGCCTATGTCACCGGGATAGAAACAATTAGACATAAGAGTTTATAAACTTGGGGTAAATGTTGATTCAAATGCATTATCAAAAAGGTATTTAATAGTCATCACATGATTTTCATTTTGCCCCAAAATTTCATTGTCATTATAAACAACCCAACAGGTTACTTTTTATGGCCACCTTATCAAAAAAAGTGTATTTTTTGGACAAAAATTTTCCAAAAAGGATTACCTGGAAAATTAGCCAAAAAACCGGTAAACAAATTTTTTTTGCAGTAAGTCGAAGAAATGGAGTTCTTTGAATCAGAGAACCTTACTTCTATTTGACCCCTAAACTAGTATCCAAAATTTCATAAAATAATTTGCTTATAAGTGAAGTCTCCATAAGTGCGAAACTGAAATTCTTTTCGTTTTTGGGTAAATTGAGTCGTATCATCAGTAATTTGAAATACAAAAAAAAGTTTTTTAAAATAAACTTCTGCACGAAATTCTAAAATGTTTTCCAAAAGAAACTTGAGCCGATTTCGTGAGTAAATCACATCTGAAACTTGTCCTGTAAGATTTGAAAAACTATTTCTGTTTGTTCAAAAATTAATTTAAAGATGTTTAAAAAATATATAAATTCCTTATCTTGTGTGTAAGATATTAATCCGCGTGCGGTATTTAAAGTTTCTTTATCGGTGAAAAATTTCTCACTTTCAACTATAGAATTAAATCGTCAAATCCTAAGCGGCCCCAAACAGAGACATTTTCCCTAGTAAAAAGTAAACACTGCCAACAAAATAATTTATTTTTTACCTGTGATCCGGTTAGGCAAGGATGTCTCTCATAATTTCAGGGGTAGGTCGCAATGTTTTTATCAAAGCTTTATCCTCATAACTTAGTGCACTAGAGTTATGGGATAACAAATATTCCACTAAGTCACCATTGACATTTTTGAAATTAACTTCAGTAACCAAACTCATTTTAAAACAATACGCGAGCAATATAAGTAAACACGCTGCCATTAGTAACTACGATCACACTACGATTCAATTAATGCTTTCCAACGAATTCACTCGATGTCACGCGAAATTCTATAGTTGTGATTGGGTCGACATTGTTATGAGACTGGGTCTCTTATGCGGTGATTCGCCATTTACATGTGTTTTGCTTTTCTATTAGGCAATGAAGTTATTCATTCGGAGTATTTGCAACGCGTTGTTTGGCTTATTCTGTGGTAGGCATAATGAAAGTTGAGAATAGTCATTTCTAAGCCTCCGCAGCGTTGCCACAAATCTTGAAATGAATGAAATGCAGTAAATGTAAATACCTTCTATCTTAATTAATAAATTATATTATATAATGTAGGTTGAAAGGAAGGTAGGTGCATATAAATAATATGATTTTAGATTAATATGAATATGCTGAAATGCTGACTTATTCAATATAATATATTAGTGATACACTGAATATTATTGAGGAGGAGGCTTAGCCTCCTTAGCCTCCTTTGACTAGCCGCCCCTGATATATATATATATATATATAATTTTTATATATAAATATATATATATATATATATATATATATATATATATATATATTTTATATATATATATTTATATATATATATATATATATATATATGTATATGTTGAAATATAAATAATTATTTTTCAAGACGATATTAAAATCAATATTATTGATTCGACACTTTTTGGGTAAGCTTACGTAACAAAAAAAGTACTTAAACAATTATTTGAATAATTCGAAACGAGAATTCTAATTACACACTCAATATTTCTTTAGTACGGTTAGAGTTTGCTATTCACACGGGCCTATTTTATTTCATTTCATGAACAACGAGCAACGTCTCAGGGGAAATTATATTCTTATAATTTGTACGTGAAAAACTAGAAGAAACATTGTAGATGTTATTCGGAAAAAGGTACAAAGTAAATTGAGAAGAAATTCTGAATCTTTTCAATGTGAACTTGCTTCTAGACTTGTAGTTTTAGAGAAAACAGTTATTTTTTCATTTTTTATTTACATTTTTTGCATCAAGTCTGTTCTGAAAAATCTCATTCAAAACAACTTGGTGATTCATTCATAATATCAATTTTTCACGAGTTAAAATAGAACATACTAAGATCGAAAAATCTTAACACACACACACACACATATATATATATATATATATATATATATATATATATATATATATATATATATATATATATATATATATGTATATATACAAAATATATATATTATATATATTTATATTTTATATATAATAATATATTATATTTATATTATATATATATATATTATATATATATATATATATATATATATATATATATATATATATATAGATATATATATATATATATATATATATATATATCAAAATATTTCTTCTAGTATGATTGAAATTTCTGGCCGGTTGTTACAGTCATTGTTAGTCAGTACTGATGAGGTCCCGAAAGGGCCGAAACAGATGTGTACCGCTTGTGATGATATTTCTAACAATCGTTCCTGTTAGGATGGATGGAAATATCACTGTGTCGAAACACATATACCCAGCTTCATTTATGAATTCTTTGATGAATATTGACCTTTAAATTAATTCAAGGCATTCTGTTTGGCATTCAGTCACACACAAAAATAATTAATTTTCTCACATGACACAGTGATTTTTACGAATTTGATAAAGATCAAAAGGAAAAACTATATGATATATATTTAAATGAATTTTTTCAAGGTTTTCACAGAACAGGGAATTTTAGTTGCATTTCATTAGAAACGCAGAAGATATTCAACGAATCACTCTTACTAGTCTACAATAATGGGATATAAGAAGATCGAAGCAGCAGTGTGATTTTCCTAAACTAAACTAATTTACAACGTTCTCATTATTGATTTTCATGAAATAAAACGGATTTTCTAGTATTGGGCAGCTCCCTTGCAAGATATGTTGATGACTATTGCATATCATACAACTTTTTTGTTTTCATGAGTGAAGTATAAGTTCAGTCAACAAGTATCTTTTACAGTTCATATCAATATTTGAAATATAGGAATCAATATCTTCTACTCAGACACAACTTGTCAAACATTTCGTCATAGGCTGTAATTAGGGTTGCCAACCCTCCTGGATTGCCCGGGAGACTTCGGTAATAATGGTTATCCTCCTGACCTCCGGGTTGTCCGGTTTTTCTGAAATTATACGTAACCATCGCTCTGACAAAACTTCTATCTTTAATGATTATGATTTTATGGTGAAAAACCGTCAAATATTAGATACTGCTCGAAAGCAAAGTAACAAAATTGATAGACAATTTCTTATCCCCCCCCCGTAGTCAACTTCTCAAAATTCTCCAGGGTTGGTCCTTTCGAGAGTTGGCAACCCTAGCTGTAATATCTAAAGCTGTTTCACTGTGGATATTTTCCGTACATCAAATATTAACGTGAAAGTGGAGTGGTGGGGCATCCGATTGTACCGCAGTTACTTTCGCTATATAAAATGTATTAAATAATATTCACAATAAAATAAATCAGGAGCATTTGCGAGTAATTAAATGATACAGAATATCAGAATTATTTATAATAACATTTATAAAATAGCAAATTTGAAATAGTGATCAATTCAGCAACGTTTATTCAGAATTGAGGAGAACAAATAAAATATTCTCATCATGTTCAATGTAACATATTTTCTGATATCAAAATTAATATGAATATGTAAATTGGAAACAATAAATTACTATGTTATTGCAAGTTTCCAAAAAATATGGATTCTAATGAATAATTAAGGAATATTGTAGTAATTGTGTAGCTGAATTCATCCTAAATAGATGGGTGGGGGGGGAGGAAGGGGGATGGGCATTATGCCCTGGGGCTACCCACAAAGTGGCG
This sequence comes from Cynegetis impunctata, assembly GCA_030704885.1. Classification (NCBI taxonomy): domain Eukaryota; kingdom Metazoa; phylum Arthropoda; class Insecta; order Coleoptera; family Coccinellidae; genus Cynegetis; species Cynegetis impunctata. The sequence goes on from JARQZK010003649.1 coordinate 168,416, forward strand.
CCAAATGGTCCGCAAAACACAAAATTGCTGGATAATTTTTATTATAATTGATTTCTGGAAAAATATTTTAAATTTCATGCAAGTGTGATATAATAAATGGAACACCAATAGTCTAAATCAAAAAATCAAACTGTGATAATATATTCATAATAGAAATGGCACGTCTTTTGATAACGAACTTGAAAAAAATTGTAAAAATTAGGGTGAATTTTATGAAACAGATTTCAATGGAATAGAACTCTTCATCGAAATATGTGACTGAAAAATGTTACTCCGTAGTAGAAAAGAAATTGAATCGTTTTCTAAACCTGAGAGTGGCACTTCAAATATTCCTATCTCAGTACCAATTGCTTGCTGCGAACGTTCATTCAGTATACTAAAAGGTATTTTGACATATCTACTATCAACGATGGGACAAGATCGCCTAAGTGGTAAAGCATTTTTGAGTGTGAAAAGAGAAACATTTGAAATTATCAATTTTAATGATATAATTGATAAATTTGCTTCATCAAAAGCAAGGAAAATTCATACATAGTAATTGGTTTCGTTAGTATTGGAAAATTTATACATAGTAATTAGTTTCATTAATGTATTATAATCATATTATTATTGAAAATACCTATCTCTTTCGAGATAATAAATATTTACAATTTTTTTTGTTTTAAATCTGCGTGTTTTTAAAAAAAATTTTTATGAATATGTGAAATAAATAATGGTTAGGTATCTTTTGTACTTATTCTAGATGATCATATACATTTCAAAATCTAGTCTTGTTTTCTCAACTACATTTTTTTGTCTCGAATTTGAAGCCTAGCTTTATTTATTTATTTATCAATTTGTGAGAATCGTTTATTTATAATATTATATGGTTTCCTGAAATTAAACATGCCGCTTCTCGAAGTGCAGCGCGGTTGAGGAAAACAGTTAAAACCCACAAAGAATCGTATTTCAGAATGAAATCAATTTACGTACTAAATTTCATCCCACAAACTAAGTTTACAAAAGCTGTGGAGTTGAGCAAATTTTTTAAAAACTACGAAAAACATGAAATATCTACATAAAAGTGGCGACAGTTGAAAATATTTGATCAAATTTTGGTAGTTGAGCGCCAAAGGAGATGCCAATATGTACCAGAAAAAATATATATATACCTATATATTTAAATATTTATATATATATATATATATATATATATATATATATATATATATATATATATATATATATTTATTCGAATTGTTGTTGCCTGTGATTTATTTTTAATCTCTTGATAATTATTAGCAATAACAGGCTGGTTGAATCTTAAAAAACTCGATTTAATTAATAAATTGACGTTTCATTATGACATTCATAGTTATTCAAAATTTTTGAACAAAATTGAAAATTCTTTGACATTTATTGACTTGATAAAATTGAATATTGATCTGTCTTGTTAAAAATTCTTTCAGTCTAATATTAACATTCAAAATTGTTTCATTAGAAGGCAAGGGAAACTACAGAAACCTTTACCTATGTAATGTTCGAAAATAATAATAATAGAGTACTATTTATTTAACAGAAAGAAATTAGTCACGGGAAAAAATTAAAAAAGTAGAGCAGAATTATCGGTATAGAACGTTTATATGGAAGCAGCCGTTGACACGTGTTTCGGACTCTTTGGTCCTCATCAGAACGGCGTAGCTAAGTATTGGATTGAAAATTAGGAGATGAAAATAGTTTAATAAATAAAATCCTCTGTTATGGAAGAAAATCACTTATTTGTGGTTTATTGTTTGAACTCTCCGGTATTGGAGATTTGGTCAAACTTTGCCACGGAGGCGATTAATTCCATCCGAGAGATCTTAGAAAGAGTAAATTGATATTAAAAAGAAAATTAGTTTTGGGAAAATATTAAACAAGTAAAGCAAAAATTATCGGTATAGTTCGTTTATATGGAAGTAGCTGTTTTTAATGAAATTTTTATAATAAAATCCTCTGTTATGGAAGAAAATCACTTATTTGTGGTTTATTGTTTGAACTCTCCGGTATGGGAGATTTGGTCAAACTTTGCCACGGAGGCGATTAATTCCATCCGAGAGATCTCAGAAAGAGTAAATTAACATTAAAAAAGCAAATTAGTTTTGGGAAATATTAAACAAGTAAAGCAAAAATTATCGGTATAGTTCGTTTATATGGAAGTAGCCGTTTTTAATGAAAATTTTAATTTAGAATTTCAAATTTTTTAAATGAGAAAGGGTACTTACATATAAAACAATGTAGTTTGGGATCATTGCCATATTTTCAGCTAGCAATATTTAATTATTTATTCGAATTGTTGTTGCCTGTGATTTATTTTTAATCTCTTGATAATTATTAGCAATAACAGGCTGGTTGAATCTTAAAAAACTCGATTTAATTAATAAATTGACGTTTCATTATGACATTCATAGTTATTCAAAATTTTTGAACAAAATTGAAAATTCTTTGACATTTATTGACTTGATAAAATTGAATATTGATCTGTCTTGTTAAAAATTCTTTCAGTCTAATATTAACATTCAAAATTGTTTCATTAGAAGGCAAGGGAAACTACAGAAACCTTTACCTATGTAATGTTCGAAAATAATAATAATAGAGTACTATTTATTTAACAGAAAGAAATTAGTCACGGGAAAATATTAAAAAAGTAGAGCAGAATTATCGGTATAGAACGTTATATGGAAGCAGCCGTTGACACGTGTTTCGGACTCTTTGGTCCTCATCAGAACGGCGTAGCTAAGTATTGGATTGAAAATTAGGAGATGAAAATAGTTTAATAAATAAAATCCTCTGTTATGGAAGAAAATCACTTATTTGTGGTTTATTGTTTGAACTCTCCGGTATTGGAGATTTGGTCAAACTTTGCCACGGAGGCGATTAATTCCATCCGAGAGATCTTAGAAAGAGTAAATTGATATTAAAAAAGAAAATTAGTTTTGGGAAAATATTAAACAAGTAAAGCAAAAATAATCGGTATAGTTCGTTAATATGGAAGTAGCTGTTTTTAATGAAATTTTTATAATAAAATCCTCTGTTATGGAAGAAAATCACTTATTTGTGGTTTATTGTTTGAACTCTCCGGTATGGGAGATTTGGTCAAACTTTGCCACGGAGGCGATTAATTCCATCCGAGAGATCTCAGAAAGAGTAAATTAACATTAAAAAAGCAAATTAGTTTTGGGAAATATTAAACAAGTAAAGCAAAAATTATCGGTATAGTTCGTTTATATGGAAGTAGCCGTTTTTAATGAAAATTTTAATTTAGAATTTCAAATTTTTTAAATGAGAAAGGGTACTTACATATAAAACAATGTAGTTTGGGATCATTGCCATATTTTCAGCTAGCAATATTTAATTATTTATTCGAATTGTTGTTGCCTGTGATTTATTTTTTTTTAATCTCTTGATAATTATTAGCAATAACAGGCTGGTTGAATCTTAAAAAACTCGATTTAATTAATAAATTGACGTTTCATTATGACAATCATAGTTATTCAAAATTTTTGAACAAAATTGTAAATTCTTTGACATTTATTGACTTGATTAAATTGAATTTTGATCTGTCTTGTTAAAAATTCTTTCAGTCTAATATTAACATTCAAAATTGTTTCATTAGAAGGCAAGGGAAACTACAGAAACCTTTACCTATGTAATGTTCGAAAATAATAATATTAGAGTACTATTTATTTAACAGAATGAAATTAGTCACGGGAAAATATTAAAAAAGTAGAGCAGAATTATCGTAATAGAACGATTATATGGAAGCAGCCGTTGACACGTGTTTCGGACTCTTTGGTCCTCATCAGAACGGCGTAGCTAAGTATTGGATTGAAAATTAGGAGATGAAAATAGTTTAATAAATAAAATCCTCTGTTATGGAAGAAAATCACTTATTTGTGGTTTATTGTTTGAACTCTCCGGTATTGGAGATTTGGTCAAACTTTGCCACGGAGGCGATTAATTCCATCCGAGAGATCTTAGAAAGAGTAAATTGATATTAAAAAAGAAAATTAGTTTTGGGAAAATATTAAACAAGTAAAGCAAAAATTATCGGTATAGTTCGTTTATATGGAAGTAGCTGTTTTTAATGAAATTTTTATAATAAAATCCTCTGTTATGGAAGAAAATCACTTATTTGTGGTTTATTGTTTGAACTCTCCGGTATGGGAGATTTGGTCAAACTTTGCCACGGAGGCGATTAATTCCATCCGAGAGATCTCAGAAAGAGTAAATTAACATTAAAAAAGCAAATTAGTTTTGGGAAATATTAAACAAGTAAAGCAAAAATTATCGGTATAGTTCGTTTATATGGAAGTAGCCGTTTTTAATGAAAATTTTAATTTAGAATTTCAAATTTTTTAAAAGAGAAAGGGTACTTACATATAAAACAATGTAGTTTGGGATCATTGCCATATTTTCAGCTAGCAATATTTAATTATTTATTCGAATTGTTGTTGCCTGTGATTTATTTTTAATCTCTTGATAATTATTAGCAATAACAGGCTGGTTGAATCTTAAAAAACTCGATTTAATTAATAAATTGACGTTTCATTATGACATTCATAGTTATTCAAAATTTTTGAACAAAATTGAAAATTCTTTGACATTTATTGACTTGATAAAATTGAATATTGATCTGTCTTGTTAAAAATTCTTTCAGTCTAATATTAACATTCAAAATTGTTTCATTAGAAGGCAAGGGAAACTACAGAAACCTTTACCTATGTAATGTTCGAAAATAATAATAATAGAGTACTATTTATTTAACAGAAAGAAATTAGTCACGGGAAAATATTAAAAAAGTAGAGCAGAATTATCGGTATAGAACGATTATATGGAAGCAGCCGTTGACACGTGTTTCGGACTCTTTGGTCCTCATCAGAACGGCGTAGCTAAGTATTGGATTGAAAATTAGGAGATGAAAATAGTTTAATAAATAAAATCCTCTGTTATGGAAGAAAATCACTTATTTGTGGTTTATTGTTTGAACTCTCCGGTATTGGAGATTTGGTCAAACTTTGCCACGGAGGCGATTAATTCCATCCGAGAGATCTTAGAAAGAGTAAATTGATATTAAAAAAGAAAATTAGTTTTGGGAAAATATTAAACAAGTAAAGCAAAAATTATCGGTATAGTTCGTTTATATGGAAGTAGCTGTTTTTAATGAAATTTTTATAATAAAATCCTCTGTTATGGAAGAAAATCACTTATTTGTGGTTTATTGTTTGAACTCTCCGGTATGGGAGATTTGGTCAAACTTTGCCACGGAGGCGATTAATTCCATCCGAGAGATCTCAGAAAGAGTAAATTAACATTAAAAAAGCAAATTAGTTTTGGGAAATATTAAACAAGTAAAGCAAAAATTATCGGTATAGTTCGTTTATATGGAAGTAGCCGTTTTTAATGAAAATTTTAATTTAGAATTTCAAATTTTTTAAAAGAGAAAGGGTACTTACATATAAAACAATGTAGTTTGGGATCATTGCCATATTTTCAGCTAGCAATATTTAATTATTTATTCGAATTGTTGTTGCCTGTGATTTATTTTTAATCTCTTGATAATTATTAGCAATAACAGGCTGGTTGAATCTTAAAAAACTCGATTTAATTAATAAATTGACGTTTCATTATGACATTCATAGTTATTCAAAATTTTTGAACAAAATTGAAAATTCTTTGACATTTATTGACTTGATAAAATTGAATATTGATCTGTCTTGTTAAAAATTCTTTCAGTCTAATATTAACATTCAAAATTGTTTCATTAATAATTTTATCAAGTCAATAAATGTCAAAGAATTTTCAATTTTGTTCAAAAATTTTGAATAACTATGAATGTCATAATGAAACGTCAATTTATTAATTAAATCGAGTTTTTTAAGATTCAACCAGCCTGTTATTGCTAATAATTATCAAGAGATTATATATATATATATATATATATATATATATATATATATATATATATATATATATGTATATATACTCATGGACAAAATTAACGCAATACTTAAAATTATACTTATTTTGGATTTGAAATAACTGTTTTAATTTTTAAACGATTCAAATGATTTTTTTTGGTTATTGTATTAAATTCATTGAAATCATCAAAAACATTTCGAATTTTTGTAAAAATAAATTTGACAATGTATTATACCGGGTGGAATGAAACAATATTTGTAAACCGTAAATTCTGAACACCCTGTGTGGTGAACTGAAGGCTACAAATTTTTCTTCATAAATGAGTACATAGCAATACTTATCCGTTCTTGATATTTGGTTTCTTGATTCAGTCCATCATTTGTCTTTTCACGAAAGATACAAATTTTCAAAAAATCTGTACAATTTTCGCGATTTTAAGAGAAAAAACTAAAAAACTTTAATATCAAAAGCAAAAATTATTAAACCAAAATTAAACATAAACAAGTAACAAATTAATAACGCGTAAATTATTTATAATCTGCTGAGGAATCTAACTCCATTTTGCAAGAACTATACGTTCCAAATCTTGAATGTTTATGGGAGCAGGTACATGACTTCGAAACGACATCCAAAATGCTCAAATGGGTTTGAGTCGGCACTTCGTAGAGAAAAGTCTAACTTTTGGCTGTGTATTTTGCCACCTACAAGTTATTTTGTGAAGAATCAACTCTAGGTTAAATTTGAACAACTGTAGTGATTTCTTTGGAAATTTGTATCTTTCGTAGGTAAAGAGACAAATATTGGACTTATTCAAAAACAAAATATCGAGAATTAATTACTTAGAATTTACGGTATATAAATATTGTTCCATTCCACTCGATACAATACATTGTCAAATTTATTTATACAAACATTCAAAATTTCCTACAAGAGTTATTTTGAATTAAAATTAAGCAAAATTTCCAGTGTTGCGTTAATTTTGTCAATGAGTTTATATACATGTATATATATATATATATATATATATATATATATATATATATATATATATATATATATATATATATATATATATATATATATATATATATATATATATATAATATATATATATATATATATATATATATATATGTATATATATATGTATATATATATATATATATATATATCACTTAAAAAATTTTAAAATCGTTGTTTAAAACGGATATAAAAACTAATCCCGTACCTGATATTTCAATACGCTGCAATAGGTTATTATTTTCGGGGAAATTACGACTAAAGAGTGTTAAGCTTTTTTTTTTCTTATCAGTAATAGTATCAGGTTATAATATTAGCATATTCAGTAGCCCTTCGAGATTAAGTAGAGATATACAATGTTGTGCTCGCATGCTCTGAATATTACTCTCGCCGATATTATGAAATTTGAATAAGTGCTTTCAAAGGAATATAACTTGATATTCCTGAATTCGAAGAACTGTGTATAGCACAACAGCGGAAGCTGTCGAAAAACGCGATCGATCCAGACACATCAAAGTGAAATACCGTCTGCATCACCCGAATTTCCTACAGGCTACAAGCGCTACAGGTGGCCCCATGACTCTACCAGGGGCGTACTGAGCTTTCGATTTCTCTCAATGGATCTAGGTACAGATAAGCGCCATTTTAAGACGACTAATAGGCTTGATACAGTATTTATCTATTTGTCCTGATTGAGCAATTTACTCTAACGCAGATATTACTACTGTATGAGCTCGTCCAGCGTTGGAAGAGTGTTCGCATCCTTGGAGATCTACATCTAGGTACTCCTTGCACCTGATTGAATCAATTCAAAGAATAACAGTAATTAACTGCTCTCCTCCATCCATTCGAACATCGTGAGAAGGTTTGCCTTCTTATGTTCTCATGGCATGCTGTCTCAAATTTATCATTACAAGTCTCCAGCATTGCCAGGACGGCAAACAATCTTTGTTTTTTGAGAATCTGTTTACTCCAAAGTAGCTATTTCTACTTTATAAACCCATTCATCCTTAGAATGCTTGAAGCTCGCTTCCATTGAACTCCTTGCACCTACTTGACTTATTTCCATGAAGAGCAGTGAGGTTGATAGGTGATCTGTCTTTAACCGCTCACCTTCACTTACTCGAACAACGGATAAAGTTTACCGACAGTCTCTTTGACAGATATTATCATAGCTTGTGTTCTAAAGCCGTTCACTCCAAGTTAACCTTAATGGATACATCTCTACCATTGCTGAGTTGACTTGACACAATCTAAGTTATGTTTTTCATACTAAGAATATGTTTGCTCCAAAGCAGCCATTGCTGCTTTATGGGATTCAAGTTTGTTTAGCATTTCGAGCTCTCCTCCTCTGCACTTCTTTCACCTACTTGATTTAATTCAAGAAAGGCACTGAGTTTAACTAGTGATCTGTCATTAACCGCTCAGCTTCATTCACTCGAACATTTGAGCCACGTCTCTTTGACAGATATTATCACGGCATCTACAGCCATTTCCAATTCAACCTTGATGGATACTTTTGTACCTGTGCTTAGTAGACTGCACAGAAGTTGAGTTATCTTTTTCGTACTAAGAATATGTTCCCGCCAAAGCAGCCATTGCTGCTTTATGCGACTCAAGTTTGTCCAGTATTAGAATACTGCTCTCATGCTTGAAACTCTGCACCTTTGCACTTCTTGGACATTAACTCAGTTCAACACCGCTCACATTTATTCACTTGAAGCTTAGAGGAAGATTCCCGAATTATGTTGCTTTTACAAATATTATCACGGTTTGTGTTCATTAATGATTGCCTCCATTATTCCACCAGGAGCACAATTCGCTCAGCATACAAGTTCTACAGTTCATACGCGCCAATTTTCTATACAGATCTCAACTCCCCACACATCAATCTACCAGAAAGCTTTTTCGAACCAAATCACGCATCTATGAGGAACTCTTACCTCAGAAAGATTTCCTGTTTGCTACGATTTTCAGAAGATGAAATTCAGCATGAATTGCATTTTATTTAAATCATTTCGTGGCGATAAGGAAGGATTATAAGTATAATAAAACAATGGTAACCTAATTAAAACAATATACACGTTTATTACAAAAATACGCTTGACCCACGTTTCGGTGAAACTTCACCTTCTTCAGATGCTAAATGCAAACTGAAATGTATTCTCGTTTATATTAAATACAAAAAATAGATAAATGACAAATTGTGTAGGAAGGGTGAATAGAAGGATGATTACAAAGTGAAAAAACTATAAATCAGGAATGTATAAAAATAATTGTGATGTTTGTAATAAGTTTTACATTCTTCTTTCATTGAGAGCAATTTTGTAAGTTTTGTTCTGGGTCAATAACCCGAAGAGCTTTTATAAAATATCCTGGAAACATAAATGTTCTTAATTAAACGAACTTTTTAGGCTATATTTAATGGAGAGATTATACTCGAATCGTGCTCAAACATTTTATTTCTGAATTAAAAGTTTGACTCTCCAAATATTGCTTCTGGATAATTACGGTTTACTGTTTAGGGAAATTCAGACATTGAACTTATAAATCAGGCAATTAGAATATTTTTTTTATTATCCTTTATATTAGAACCACTCCGATTTTCAGATTTAATTCAGTAATTGTTTCTATCATATATTTTCCTTCTATTACTTATTATTTGGTTATCAAGAATAATGAGTACAACGATGCTATTTTACCCGGCGTAGTGCAGGAAAGACATATTTCCTACAGACTAGACCAAAAGAATGCTTCTTACGAAGAAAAAGCGGTAATTTCGGACGGTTACCAAAAAAATATATTTGAAGGTACTGAGCATGAGACAAAATTGAATTCTTGACAAAAAAAAATTTCATTTTTTTTTCTCAACCTCTTGGGTTATTAGAGACTACTTTTTGGATTATCATGCTTTATTTTTGACAATAAATTTATATCCTGCACAAATAGCGTAGGATGCTGCTGACTGTTGTGGCGATCATGGAACTGTTGAAATGAATGACCTAATTACTCAACTGTTAGAATACCATTACATTCTGAGCACTTCGGCTTTTCAGTCTTTTGCATTAGTTAGAATAGGCGAGTATGTCCAATTCTTAAGGCTCGTTCTCATTAGTAGAGTTAGCGATAGAGTAAGCTGGGCAAGTACTAACTATCCTTTCAGCTCTACTAATGAAAACGTAATCAGTCGAGTAGAGTACTAGATCTTGGTAGAGTAGGATAAGATTGTAAGGTGGAAAAGTAACTCGCCCACTCGCCTTCTCCTACCACCGCGTTCTATTCTACTCTACCGCTACTTTACTAGTGAAAACAGGTTTAGTCTAGTCGAACGTGTTTATTGTACAATATCACGTCAGCAGAAGTACCTACTCAATGAGACTTTCATAAATGACATCACATACTTCAGGAACAAAATTGAAAATTGCCGTTTTGGAAACTCTGAACAAATGCATCAACCTTCTATAATTATTTCCTGTAGCTAACAAAGTCAAAGTAACTTCTAGTTTTACTCGCGGTGTTATTGCATCTCACATTTGCGTGTCACATTTTTGAATATTTGGAGTGACCATCTCAAGTAGAGCCTCAAACTTTTCCGGACTCATTCTAAAACACAATTTATACTCTTGTGTGTCCTCTACAGCTAGTTTTATCAAAAGAAGTGCAGACGCTTCATGGATATGCCTTCTTCTGATCCAATTTCTCGTCCATATTTTCTTTATTCTATTTTCTTCCTACTCAATAGCGACGGTCAGTTCCCTTAGGGTTTTTAGTCGGAATTTTAAATTTGTTCGTTATAACCGAGCGTTCGTTATATGCCGTGTTCGTTATAAACGAGTTTGACTGTATTTCAAATGTGGATAATAACTTTTTATTCTTATCCACTATAAGTTGATATCATTAAGACATCTTTCATAACATCTGAAACAGTTTCTCAAATTCTCACCTCAGCTTAAGATCTATTAGGCCAACTGATGATCTAATATCAAACATTGAGTTCATAACTGACCTGATCTTTCAAAATTCCAAGTTCCCTTCTGATCAAATATCAAATATTGAATGCTGATCCCCGATCGAAGTATCAGTCTCCTGCAAAATTTTATTTACCCAGACAAATCCAGTTTCCGTTCCTGGGATCACCAGTGCTTATTCCGATCTCCACTGACGTCTATAATTCACGGTAATGCAGGCACAATAACGAAATTATCTTAGGGTCAATATTCATACGGTATCCAATATTCACCTAATGGAACTACAATGTTTCGGACTAATGTGTTCAATTATGGTGGATATCTGACGAATAAATAAATAATGATGATGATGATGATTTACCATAAATATCAGCTTTATTTTTATGACGAAATGTGCGTGATGTGTAGGTTTTTGGATCGAAATGGTCATTTCAGAATGAGTCTTGAAGTGGCATGTACCTACAAATATAAATAAGTGAGGAAGATCGAAAAAGTGCATGCTGTAGTATCAGGTATTTTCTGCTTGAGTCAATGTATGTAGATTCGAAACTGATGTCTCGATTTTTTCAGTACAATTTATTTGATAGTTTATTAAATTATAATAAAGAATAAATATAATAATAAACAATGTAATACCTAGAAATAAAAACACATCACACCACATTTACGTACAAAATATTTACAAACCATACAATAGAACCGAGACTATCTAATCCTCCACAACCGAAGCTGTGATTTTAATTCCTCTGGAAAGTGATTATAAATTTCCTTAGCATTGTAAATGATGGACTTCTTAATTAATTCGGAGGAAGGAATAGGGAGGTGAACACAGGGCCGGTCTAAGGGGTGTGCGAAGTATGCAGCCGCACACTCAAGCCTTTTGGAGGGGCATTGAATTGACCAATGTTTGTAAAAAAAAATAATAAATTGGGAAAGTTTTTAGAAACTCATTTAAATATTGGGCCGAAATATTTAAACTATACTCGCCGGCATATCATTGGAAGCTTGGACACTAAACAGCTGTACACTCCCCTCTACACCCCTCGCCCAGCGTCATTGCCAGTTTGTGGATTGAAAAATTAATTCACACAGCTAAAAATCCCAAGCTGCCAATGATTTGCCGCCGACTATAGAAGGAATTTTGTCTTAAAACTATTACAGTTAGAATTCAAGGTAAAACCGAAGATCTAGCCGGCTACCCCAATGAGTTCTGAAATACAGTAAGTCTGATGCCCTTGACCAATTTCTAGCCAATTTGCGTCTGAAATTAAGATAATAAATACATTCTCCGAAAGGAAAGCAAGAAAAGCCCTTGTATAAAATGTATAATAAAATAAACTATATACCATCCTAATAGTTCATAATTTTTTTTTGCGCCATTAATGAGCACTGTAATTATTGGTTCACTATGTTCTGTTACTTTATTTTCTTTCACCCATGAAATATGGAAATTTAGGTCCGGTGGGTGGTGATTTCCGCATTAGCTAGGTATTTATTCTAAGAGTAAGTATAAGCAGTATAAGCATAAAAATATTGCAACGTTACCTAGAGTTAAGCTTTCATTAGTTTATTTGACATAATAGTGGTTACAGTACAAGGAAGAGTACTGAACATATCAAGTCAATCAATAATGAATCAAATTGTCCTACATGAATTTAATGTTCTACAAGGCGCAAAAGTGCACGAAAACTGTGTTTTTGGACCTTAAATTTCAAAAACTTCCATACCCCCCAGACGACCCCCTGGCAGGGGCATAAAATTTGCGTCTAGCACACTTGAAATTTTCATCTTAGGCCGACCCTGGGTGAACATGATGTCCTGAAGATCTTGTGGAATAGCCGTGCTGTGACACCAAGGGAGCGGCATGAAAATACTTATGAATCAAGCACACAGATTCAAGTAAATATAAAGGAGGATGCGTTAAATTCATTTTTCATGAAGAAGGTTTGCAATGAGCCCTATTTTTCAGTACAATCGTGTAACGAATTGCTCTCTTCTGCAATTTGAGAATAGTGTCAAGTTGTGAAGAATTACAAGAACCCCAGAAGGGAAGACCATAACGAAGATGAAATTCCAACAGTGCAAAATAGGAAATTTTTGTAGATGCCTCATCTAGTTCACTTGCGATGGATTTAATGGCGAAACAGGCCGATGATAATTTTTTAGCTAAGACATGACCATACTGTGAAAATTTGAGACTATTGTCGATAAAAAGGCTTAAAAATCTGACAGAATCTACTATTTCAATGGCTTACTAGTGAGAAAAGTGTCCTTTCCGCAGTTGATTGTTGACCGGTTACTCTTGAGTTGAAAAACGTATGAGCAGCAGAGCTATTATTGAGGTCGAATTTTTCTCACGAAGTGCTTCGCGTCAAGATTCGATTCGAACGGAATACATTTTGGTTTTGAAAACCTTCTTTTGGAACGAAATATGAATTAGAAAATAATTTATTTTATTGCAAAAAACAAACCTCGAATTGCATCGTGTATACTGAGGAAATACACTTTAATGGAAAACCATAATAAATAATGGAAAATAATTTTTTTTATGCAAAGAAACTGGAAACTTCGCAGTGCATCGCTCACTGATAGCGAAGCAGGCCATCGTAGATGGTTTGAAATAACATCCCTTATTGGCAAACTGAAATCAAAATTAGAAAATAATTTTTTGATTGAAGAAAGTGAAGAATAAGAGTGAAGTGTAGAATAAGAGGTCGAGATTTGATTCGAACGGAATAGACTCCACGAAGTGCTCACACTCAACACGACTCAATCCAAGTACCAAATTTCAACCCTCTAACTCAACCTGCAGAACCTGTGGAAAAAAAATTTTCAAACGACGAAAAAACAGAAATATCCACGTTAAATTGTCGGCCGGCGGATGGAAAAATTTACCCAAATTTTTGACAGTTTCAAGCTGCCTTGATTAATTATAATATTGTTAATAAAACTTCACATTTTTCGATTTTCAATATATTTTGTTAACATGAATATTTCCCTCCTGTCAAAAATCCCTTGTAAATGGAATGCAATTATCGAAAATTACAGCGATAATTGCATTGTAGAGAACGAAAGAGCACTGCGATAATTGCATTGTAGAAAGCGAAAGAGCCCTGCGATAATTGCATTGTAAAAGCGAAAGAGCCCTGCGATAATTGCACCGCAGACCGATAATTGCATAGTACATATGCATGGCAATTCATTGCACCCTTCGATAATACAGCGACAATTTATAAGTAACGTCAGTTTGACACGAAATGTCAAAAATATTATTTATTAAAAATGGCTTAATCACAAGCTATTGAAGAAAATGTGTTGGAAAACGAACCAAATAATACGAAACAGAACAGAAAATATGTGTGGCGTCAGTTTATGAGCTTCTGTGCTGAGAAAAACTATACTTTAGATGAAAAAACACAAATTAATGTCCTGGAAAAAATATTAACGGACTGGGCATTCAATATGCGTAAGCAGAATGCCGATGAGTACAAAGAATTAAAACGATTTGGAACGTAACAGCTAAATTACTGATGGAAAAATATTGTACTGAATACAATATCAATTTTAACCCTTTTTTTTGAAGTACGATGAATTCCAAAATATGGTTCGTGGTTGTGACGAAAACACTGCAGATGGTTTGCAGAAGAAGGTATTTTTTGTTTTTGCTTTTGAATTAGCTTGGCGTGGTGGAGAAGGACACAAGTGCTTAATTTCGTACTTCAAAGAAGAAGAAAATAACGTAGGTGAAAAAACAGGAAGAATTATTTACGATCCTGTGTTTACTAAGACGACACAAGGAGGAAAAAACCATTCGCTTCATTGAAATGGCTAATAAACAATAAAGTCAATCCTGATTTGTGTCCAATTCGACTGTACAAAAAGTTCCTAGAAAAGCGGGTTGGAATAAAAAAAAAACGACACTTTCTCACTGTAAATCCCACTTGGAAGTTAAACAGAAAATGGTACAAAGATATTCCTGCTGGACGAAATACAGTGAGCAAATGGACTGTTCTACAAGCCAAAGCTTCTGGTTTAAAAACAGATAATATCAAGCTTACTAACCATTCGTTACGAGCTACGGCCGTCTCCCATCTCGCAAAAAAAGGGGTTGGCGAGCAGCAACTTATAAAAATCACGGGCCATTCAAATTCAAAATCAATTATGCCATATCTTCAAATGGATGACGATCACCATGAAGAAATAATCGAAAAAATGCGCGGCAATGACGTATCACAGGCAACAGCGTTTCTCAAACATCATCTTCAGTCGTTAATGCACCGATAGCTGCAATTGTCTAACCATAATTCTTATAATAATTGTGTATTTCACTGCAGTTCCAGCAACTTTTTGATTGAGTTTAACATTGAATAAATAGTTCTCCATATTTTTACGTATACTTTCATAATATATAAATTAAAAATTACAAAACAAACATATTTTTGCTTCTCTTCTTTTCTTACAGTTACGGGATGGTTATTGATGACAAGCTAAGAATTTATGAATTACTAACGTCAGTTTGATAAGTTGACAGTTCATTCGGGAAATATTCCCCCGAATTACACTCGTGCATCAAAATAACCGGATAATTTCGCATTCCAGCGTGTTGTCTTTGAAAAACTGCATTCGGTCATTTTCATATTTTGGAGAAAGAGCCCTCCACCTTCGGTGTCGGGCTCTTTCTCCAAAAATGAAAATGAACTCATGCAGTTTTTTGACAACACGCTGTCATGCAAAATTATCGGTAATTTTGATGCACTTGTGCAATTACTTACGACAATTGTTTCGCCAAACACAGTGGCTTCTTCAGATGTATATTACAAACTAACTTTTACAGAGAAAATATTGAAAGATGAAAGAAGGGAATATACAATAAGAATGGAGAAAATCTAAACGTAATCACTGAGCAGGTTGAAAGTACAAACTGTTAATGACTTGGGAAAACACAATAGGCACAAATATTCAATATTACATTTAGAAAAGATTTAACAACGGTGAAATATTCATACCTAATTGGTGATTTAACAAATTATTAGATTGTTTCATACTACTGAATTCAAGAGCTTCTAATAAATTGAGTTTATAGCCTTTCTTTTCTATATGTAATATTTCGAATTCACTATTAGAAATATAATTATGTTCCAGGAGATGTGATGCATAGGTGGAATCTAATTTTTCCTTGTCGTAACTTTTTTTATATTCTGATATTCGAACTCTCAAGTTCCTGCCAGTTTGACCAACTACTTTAGGACATGAACCGCAAGTTAGCTTATAGATCACTGACTTAATTTGTTGTGTAGTTTTATCTTTTGAATTTTTAATATGTTTTCCAATGGTATTTTGAGTTTTAAATGGTATTTTTGAATTTCAATTTGACAATAAGTATAAAAATTAGAGAGATGGGTCACCTATATAAGTTAATAATTCAAAGTTTTTATCTTTAGGTATCTAGGTATTAAGTTCGGATACACTTGAAAAATGGCTGCCTCATAAAATCTTCTTGTCTAAATATTATCTATTATTTCTAGAGGCTATCCAGTATTGTGCGCTATTTTTTTTATGATTTGTGATTCCGTAGTATAATTTTCTTGTGATAACGGTATTCCAATTGGCGTCTGAAATTAAGATCGTAGCGCCGGCACGGCTAATATCGGTACTTCTCTATGGACCATTAACGGTACATTCAGTTTTCGAACGTTTAGCTTTGTAATTCATGTTTTTTTGGACTGCGTAATTTCCAGTGGTTCATTGTGCTTCGATTGAGAACAATATTATCTCTGTTCAACAGTAGATAACCTACCTACATCAAGTTGAAATTTACACTGAGTTTTTATCATTGAACATAAAAATCAATAATAAAATGAAGGACAGGACGAATAAATTAATTGGTTAGAGGAACTATGTATACATCACAAAAAGGCTGTATGATAGAACACCTATTGATTTAAAGAGTAAAAAACTTTCAAGAAAAAATCTCTGACATGTTTTCTTTCTTTACCAACTGAAGAGATTTTGAGTATAATGGACAAAACTAAGTACTTACCAGCAAAACTGAAAGAAACAACATGACATAAAAGAAGAATTAACATGAATACTCTGCTTGAATGTTTTGAACGTAATGAGTTATTATATTTTTTGAATTTTCCTGACGTATAACAGCTCTCCTAAATGTACGGTGTACTTTTGAGAGTCTGTTTTTTTGTTATAGAATCTCTGTTTTCCTGGTTATATAATGGAATTTTTTAGTTTTTACCTAGATATAGAGTCAAGTTTTATTTCATATTCTTGATATTATGATAAACTGTTATTTTGGTTGTGCAAATAAACATTATTTACTATTATTATTTTAATAGTATCTGTGGTTGTTACATGAAAGAAATTACAATTATCTAGAATCTCTGGATGATGGCCCAGGTTCAGATTCCGATGAAAGTGGAAGATTTTTCGTTGGAATAGCATTGGACAAAAACCATACGTTTTCGGTTAGCTGAAACTTGCACATCATCAGTTGGTATAGTTGTATATGGAAAAATCCACAAACTTACTTCAGGGAAAATAATTACTCTCAATAAACGGTAAAGAACAACTCTCTCATGTTCAGACACTTTTTCTCAATCTTCAAGTTATGGATCCACGCCTTACTTCATTTCCCTGTTTCCCAACTTTGTTTGGAATAAAACTTTGAATTGTCCAGCTTTCGGAAAGGTATGTAAGCTATATTCGGGTTTTTTTTGCCCAAGATGAACAATAGGATACACAACAATAGTGATTCATCTCTTCTGAACGCTTGTAAACGATCCCAAAAAAAATTAAACACAATTAAAACTCAACAACTTCTCATATAAAATACACGTACACAGATGTAAACAAAGTCATCTATGACCCATGCGTTAGTAATTTTCGACACCGGTAGGGGGCATATCGCTTATCTACGTTCGCCAATAGCATGCTATTAAACGCTGCTGTTTTATGTTGGTAAGGATGTAAAGACGAATTGTGAAAGTAAATCTGTTAAGTTTTATTTAAAAAGTTTATTGCCTTAAATAATCTAATAAATGAGAACTTTTTCACCTGAGACTTAATGATAGGCTGCCTGAACTAATGGAGAATAACTAGTACTAAATTCATTATTGAAATCAGCATCAATTTTAAATGAAGTTATCTATATTCAACCTGTAGTTCGAACCTGGAACCTATTTCACTCTGCCAATCTTTCTATCAACTCCACCACGCGCGTTTGATCTAATACGACAAAGGAGATAAATCCCCTTATAACTGTTTATAAAGAGTCAGTCATGTTCTATTTCATCGATAAATTTTCCATTCCTGTGGGATTACATAGCAAATAAACTCACATGATGCCATAAACGAAATACATAAGAGATTTTCTGAGAAACAATCTCCTGTTCAAGTTAATAATGCGAAAGCATTGAGAACGGAAAGCGTATTAGAAGAATAAGAAAAGAATACCTACAAAGAACCTCGTTCGTGAAAGAAGCTAAGAGCTTATGAAAGGACACAATATTGAAATAAATAACAGAAAAGAACAAGTTAATCGGTATTCAATTCACTCAATTCAATACACTGGATTTAGGGAAATTTTTTCTTGGCGATTATTTTGACAGATTGAATTGGAATAGTAAAGCAATAATTTTTTAATTAAATTATTTAAGTAATTATAATTCAGAATGCACTAATGAGTTCCTTATTTCTTCCCACTCGTTTTATTAAATGAAAAGTTATAATCAATTATATACTCTTTTCATATACAAGGGTTCTTGATTAGCTACGATTTTGAAGCATAAAAGTAATTTGAAAAAAAAAACTTTTTTATAATAATGACTTTCTCAGCAAATTTTTTGTTGACATTTGTACACTATAAAAAAAATAATAATATGCATCCCATCGAAATTCAGTTCGAACGGAAAAAATCGTAAATATCCTGAAAGTAAGTTCCTGCCGATTTTCTCATTTTCTGTAATATATAAAAACATTTGCATCTTACGACCAGAAATTACCAATATTATAGCCATACCAGAAGTCCACCAAAATTTAAAACTTTCGGTTTATCTCGAAAAAATACCCACAAACTATTTACCACCCTCATAGGGAATTTACCACCCTCATAATTACCCTTATGCCTTATCCTATACAACAAAATCTATATTCGCCCATCATTCGCTTCTAAAATTCAGCTTATTTCCAGTGTACTGGTATCAAAAAAAAATTAAGTGTGAGATACGACGCACAACTGGAGTAAAGTCCAGTGCGCAGCTTTTTTTATCATTCAATATTTAATTAACTTCAATCACTTAATAATTTTATTTATTGTGCATAAATATAAGTAACACTACTCATAAATAAATAAACTACACTCTAAAATCAAAACAAAAATTGACAGTTAGGTTGCTGTTGTATGTGTTGTTTCATATAGGTATACCTATACATATATCAACTGTCAATCAATCAAAATACGTTTATTGATCTTCCTGGAAAGGGGGGACATTTTTGTTTTCTAGCTAAATCCTTTAATTTTGGGAAGTTATAAGGTTTTGCAACCTTCTTCAACCCTGGCTTTACTTAATTTATTTTCCTGACACATTGATAGTGAAAAACCTAATTTTCCTATATTCGGGGGGAATGCGGCTGCCCTCAAATATGTTGCTGGTATACCCTCATATATGTGACGATATACTAATAATATGTGACTTCGCAGTTCAGTGGTCAGCGCGTTGGGCTACTGAACAGAAGATCGGTGGATTGAATCCCGGCCGAACCAACAAATTAATGCTGAGCCACCTCTCGGAAGGCAATGGCAAACCACCGAGAAGTATTCTGCCTTATGAAGCCTCTCTATAAAGACGTTCGGAATCGTCGTAAAACTGTAGGTCCCTTATATTCCTGTATCACTATATCACGCAAAACACGAATAGTTGTAGAGAGGTCGCCTACGCCCGAAACCGAAAGAAGAGAATACTATTAATTTCTAAGTGAAAGGTGCCCATAGTACGTTGCGCAAAGGAATAATTCACTTTTTGTTGAGGCTCGATTTTGCTCCTCATAAAATGTTCATACCGCGGGCTAAATATGGAAATCGTTTCTTGAAGAGTGAACTCCAAAAACACCGATAATAACCTCCTGTGGATTTTTCAAAATATTCTATAATATATCCAAATACCTATTAGGCACGAAAAAAGCGAAAAAATCAAATTAATGGGTTACAGAAATGGCCATTTAATATTATCGAAAAGGTTAACGAAAAATTTGTTGCTTACAGGTTGAGAATTCATTGAGTACATATGAGCCACATGCCTGCATAGTAGTGTATTCTATCGTGGCAAGAGCCAGCTTCCAGCATGTAGAAGAAACACTGAATTACCTGTGGAGAGAAGGGTACACGCATGAGAAAAGTGTGATTGTTGTAGGCAATAAGGCAGATTTAGCGAGATCCAGGGTCATCTCAGCAAACGGTGAGTTATTTCATATCTATACTTGATTTTCGTGAATTTTATTGTGAAACTAGGTACTTGAAGGTATTTCAATTTTGATGATAGAGAAACTATGTGATTTTCCGGGATATAGCATGTTTTATGTTAGTGTTAGTTTTGAATCATTACAAACTTTCCAGAATGAAAATACTTCTTCAAAGAACTCGTTCCAAACTATCTCATCCAGGTAAAGACGATTTTTGGTATGGATAAACTCTAGCGGTTTGAATAACAGATCTGTAGTAAGTGGGTGATGTCTAAGTGGACTATAGCCAACTCTATACACATCCTGCTATTATGCAGACAAATAAGTGAATTAAATTTCAATGTATCGTGAGGAATGACAATGCAATTGAAATATAGACCCTCTTATTGTAAAATTCGTTCGGGTTTGAAATTTATACGGCTCGATTCATTGAACGTCATAGTTTGCTATATTCATTTATTGGAACGAAGTTCCTTATGTCAGCCTCGCAGGGGATAGTGATTTCACTGCGCGACCAAACTGAAAAATATGTGAGACTAAAACCTTAACGAAAACATATAACGGAAGTGACGACACACAAGCGAAAATTGTATGATACCTTTCTCTTTCTCCTTCTCGTCGGATGTGGTCAGTACTTGGATGGGTGACCGCTTCGGAACACCGCGTGCCGTAAGCGTTTATTTTATTGATTTCATTCAGAAACAATTTTTTTATAATACGAATTGCTTGAAAAACTTAATAGAAATGAATTTCATTGGAGAAGATAGGGATTTTGCTGCACAACCAAACTGAAAATATGTGACACTAGAACCGTAAGAAAAACATATAACGGAAGTGCTATAGTCGTATACACGAACGAATAGTGTATAATACTTTTCTCTTTGTCCCTCTTTCTTTCCATCCCTTCGGTTTCTGATCCGCCTCGCTGTGTTGCTTCTATATTAACCGATGGAACTTCGTTCTCAGCTGGTGTTCCATGACACTGTTATCTTTTTTTTCATTCAATATTATTTCACTCTTGAAAATAACCTGACAACCCCAAACATTTTAGTTTTATAAGTGTATGTAATTTGATTTAAATCACTGATTCTATTGAATATTTCGGTTCCGAACTGCTATACGAATGAATATTAGGTTAATTGAATTTCAGTGTATCATAAGAAATAACAATGCAATTGAAAGTTACAGTCTATTATTCTAAAACCCCTTCGAGTTTTGGAATTTAAACTGCTCGATTCATTGAAGATCATACTTATGCGACTCATATTTATTTGGGCCTCGGCAGTGAATCCGAGACGTATTCGGATAAGGCTGGAAGCGATTGGAATAACAAAAGGGTAAGCCCATAGTAATACCCAAAAACCCGTTCGGCCCATCTTTATACCGGAAATCCTCGAACCTGATACGTCTAAAAAGTTTTCTTTAATTAAAATTTCAGAGAGTTTTGCTTCGTTAAAACACAGCAGGCTTTGCCGAACTGAAATAATCCAGATGGCGCTAGTTGTTTTGTTTATCCCTAATTAAGACTGAGTTTAGAAGCTTTACCGTTTATGGGATTTTCTTGTAAATGGCGTAGTTCCTTTTGTGGATGTGTCTTTTGTATTAAACATCGGCATCGCTATGTTGAAGCTTGAGATTGAAAACAATTCGTATTGATGAGCTAAGAAAGGTTGCGTACTTCTTATAAAAAAGACAAGGTGATCTACACTGATGGACAAATCATATGTTCATTACCACATACATATCCTAAAAATATTTGCTGAATGATTATAAATACATTCAGAACATCTGATGGGTATCTACTATGTGAATCTGAAGGATATTTGGTCAAATCATGAAAAATATACAAGTTGACCATGGTCAATTTACTAAACTACATAAAGTGAACAAGGAAAATTCTTCAATAGTTCAAAAAACTCTATTGCTGCATTCAGTCGGGTCGGGCTGACATTTGAAGAGAAAAAAAAGAGTAGCTGCAATTTTATGACTGATTTGAGGGCGTAATATCATATTAAGTTCTATTTTATGAAATGCAACGATTTTCAAGTCTGGAAAATTGTTTATAACAACGTTTTTGTGCAAAAAAAGCGTATTTTTTCAATTTTTCGATTATATTTCGGAAACTATAGGTTATGGAAAAAAGTGCTTTATAGACCAAATAATTTTCATTGAAAAGCCTTTCAAACTAGATCTGCTAAATCAAAATCGGTTGATTTGTTTAAAAGTTATAGCAAGTTTAAGGCTGAAAAGGCGTTTTTTTAAAAATTATTATAAACAAATAATTAAACATTTTATTGTTTCATTAAGGCCGTAAAAGTGTGAGTTTTCATGTACTCTAAAAGTGTGCGCAAGGTGGGCGATGTGCTATGAATAGTTGTTGCACAATTCTATTTGTTTATCCCGTTATTGTAAAATGGACCCAATTTCAACCGTTTATTGTGGGAGAAGTTTTCAACTTACAGACCTCTAGGAGGCCTCATTTTAAAGGTAATATAGTCTACTTGTAATCGCCAATCTCAGAGAGTTAACTTTTTTCCGGAAACTGTTTAAAAATTAGCAATAAACAAATGTTACATTTTGAACCGTTTTTTGCTTATAAATAAATACAATAATTTGCAAAGTATAAGGAATATGTGTTCATCAGTAGTACCATTGGAAAGCTGTTAAAAAAACACACATTTAAAAAAAAAAAGTTTCTACGACCTCTGGAAACCAAGATAGCTTCTTTTTAAAAAAAAAATCATTACTCCGTTGTTTATTAACATTTTGAGCTGAAATTTTTACATTTGGTAGGCGACATTTCCAACTTTATGATCCGACATTTTGCATAAACTTTTGTTGTTAATTATTTAGTTCCAAGAGCAATATATCAAGGTAACATTCTCTGCGCTTCACGAGAGCCGAGTGGTGGGGGTGAGAGAAAGTCGCAGCGCCTGAATTTCTCGCGGGCGATGCGGAGCTTCAAAATCGAGCGGACAAAAAAAATTCGCATTATCTCGGGTTCTAATTACCGCAGAACCTTCTTTTTTTTCAATCTGGGGTAGCTCGACGAAAAAATAACAATGGCGCAATTTTCATATACTCAAAATGTCTTTAAACTGCGGAAAAAAGTGTTGCTTGAATAATTCATCGATTTATCGCGGGTTTTTTTGCATTATTAATAATTCTGAAAATTTTCTGTTATGCATGACTACAATATAGTATACTTTAAGTAAAAATATAGCTTCACCACAGCTTAATTGAACTATTAACAAGAATACAGTTTGTGTAAGGAATAATATTTATATACTCTTGACGACCGTACTTCTTATTTGATTTGGTCTGTGATGCTGCGTGAGAAATATAAAGCCGATCATCAAACTTTCTTTCTTAATGTGTGTTTTTTTAACAGCTTTCCAATGGTACTACTGATGAACACATATTCCTTATACTTTGCAAATTATTGTATTTATTTATAAGCAAAAAACGGTTCAAAATGTAACATTTGTTTATTGCTAATTTTTAAACAGTTTACGAAAAAACATTAACTTTCCGAGATTGGCGATTACAAGTAGACTGTATTACCTTTAAAATGAGACCTTCTAGAGGTCTGTAAGTTGATAACTTTTCCCACAATAAACGGTTGAAATTGGGTCCATTTTACAAAAACGGGATAAACAAATAGAACTGTGCAATAACTATTCATAGCACATCGCCCACCTTTGCTCACACTTTTTGAGTACGTGAAAACTCACACTTTTGTGGCCTTAGTGAAACAATAAAGTGTTTAATTATTTGTTTATAATAATTTTAAAAAAAACGCATTTTTAGCCTTAAATTTGCTATAACTTTCAAACAAATTAACCGATTTCAATTTAACAGGTCTAGTTTGGAAGGCTTTTCAATGGTAATTATTTGGTTCATAAAGCACTTTTCTCCATAACCTATAGTTTCCGAAATATAATCGAAAAATTGAAAAAATACGCTTTTTTTGCACAAAAACGTTGTTATAAACAATTTTCCAGACTTGAAAATCGTTGCATTTCACAAAATAGAACTTATTATGATATTACGCCTTCAAATCAGTCAAAAAATTGCAGCTACTCTTTTTTATCATTTTTTGATAATTTTCATGTCAGCCCGACCCGACTAATTAGAAAGGCAGGTTTTCAAAACGTTTCTAGTTTAAAAAATCTATTCATTGAATTATGATGTTTGTTCCAGATCCTAAAAATAGAAATTGCTCCCTCTATCTTGTGAACAATATTAATTTCCTCCTCCGAGGGGTCAACCCCCCAACCAATTTATATTGAAATAAATACCATCCAAGATATCATACGAAACTACCTACATACAAAGTTTCAACCCTATGGTCCCAAAATTGCGCCTTCTATCATGTGAACAATATTCATTTCCTCTCCTAGGGGGTCAACCCCGCCAAGCAGCTCGTACCAAAACCAATCCTATCCAATATATCGTACGAAACTACCTACTAACAAACTTTCAATCTTATTGCTCCAAAATTATGACCTTCATCGTGTAAACAAGATTTATTTTTCCCTCTGAGGGGGCCAACCCCCAAACCAATTCGAACCACAACTAATCCCATCCACGATAACATACCTACCTATTTACAAACTTTCAACCCTATTGTTCCAAAATTGCGCCCTTTATCGTGTAAACAACTTGAAATTACATAAGCTCGTACATACATACAAACATATATAAAATATATATATATATATATATATATATATATATATATATATATATATATAATAATAGTTCACAGGCAACAACAATTCGAATAAATATATATATTTATATATATATATATATATATATATATATATATATATATATATATATATATATATTTATATATATATAAAAGAAGCAAAGTTATCGGTCTAGCCCGCATATGTCGAAGCAGCCGTTGACACGTGTTTCGGACTCTTTGGTCCTCATCAGAACGGCGTAGCCAAGTATGCGATGTAAAACCTGGATATGAAAAACAGCAACAACAAGCAGAATCCCTTGCATCGGAAGACAATCACACATTTGTGGGCATTGTTCGAACTCTCCGGTTTGGGAGATTTGGTCAAACTCTGACATATGCGGGCTAGACCGATAACTTTGCTTCTTTCATTTACTATTTCCCCGCGATAAATTTCTTCTTTGTACCTTATTTCCACGGTCCGGGATCTCACGGATGGCATTAATCGCCTCCGTGGTCAGAGTTTGACCAAATCTCCCAAACCGGAGAGTTCGAACAATGCCCACAAATGTGTGATTGTCTTCCGATGCAAGGAATTCTGCTTGTTGTTGCTGTTTTTCATATCCAGGTTTTACATCGCATACTTGGCTACGCCGTTCTGATGAGGACCAAAGAGTCCGAAACACGTTGTCCAACGGCTTGCTTCGACATATGCGGGCTAGACCGATAACTTTGCTTCTTTCATTTACTATTTCCCCGCGATAAATTTTCTTCTTTTGTACCTTATTTCCACGGTCCGGGAATCTCACGGATGGCATTAATCGCCTTCGTGGTCAGAGTTTGACCAAATCTCCCAAACCGGAGAGTTCGAACAAGGCCCACAAATGTGTGATTGTCTTCCGATGCAAGGGATTCTGCTTGTTGTTGCTGTTTTTCATATCCAGGTTTTACATCGCAATACTTGGCTACGCCGTTCTCTGATGAGGACCAAAGAGTCCGAAACACGTGTCAACGGCTGCTTCGACATATTGCGGGCTAGACCGATAACTTTGCTTCTTTTCATTTACTATTTCCCCGCGATAAATTTTCTTCTTTGTACCTTATTTCCACGGTCCGGGATCTCACGGATGGCATTAATCGCCTCCGTGGTCAGAGTTTGACCAAATCTCCCAAACCGGAGAGTTCGAAACAATGCCCACAAATGTGTGATTGTCTTCCGATGCAAGGGATTCTGCTTGTTGTTGCTGTTTTTTTCATATCCAGGTTTTACATCGCATACTTGGCTACGCCGTTCTGGATGAGGACCAAAGAGTCCGAAACACGTGTCAACGGCCTGCTTCGACATATGCGGGCTAGACCGATAACTTTGCTTCTTTCATTTACTATTTCCCGCGATAAATTTCTTCTTTGTACCTTATTTCCACGGTCCGGGATCTCACGGATGGCATTAATCGCCTCCGTGGTTCAGAGTTTGACCAAATCTCCCAAACCGGAGAGTTCGAACAATGCCCACAAATGTGTGATTGTCTTCCGATGCAAGGGATTCTACTTGTTGTTGCTGTTTTTCATATCCAGGTTTATATCGCATACTTGGCTACGCCGTTCTGATGAGGACCAAAGAGTCCGAAACACGTGTCAACAGCTGCTTCGACATATGCGGGCTAGACCGATAACTTTTGCTTCTTTCATTTACTATTTCCCCGCGATAAATTTCTTCTTTGTATATATATATAATAATATATATATATATATATATATATAATATATATATATATATATATATATATATATAATATATATATATTTATTTCGAATTGTTGTTGCCTGTGAACTATTTCTAATCTCTTGAAAATTATTAGCAATAACAGGCTTGTTGTATCTTAAAAAACTCGATTTTATTAAAAAGTTGACGTTTCGCCACGACATTCGTGGCTTTATCAAAACTTTTGAAAAAATTGAAATTTCTTTGACATTTATTGATTTGAAAAAATTTGAATAGAAACAGACTACTGTTTCACTAAAATTTTTCGGCTGTGGCCGTTCTTTGTTATTTATTACGTGCTATTCAGTCCAATATTAACATTCAAATCTGTTATTATTAGATGGTAAGGGAAACCACAGAAACCTTTACCCACGTAATGTTCGAAATAGGTTCAAATTATTTTGATTTTGAAGAGTCAAAGAATAGGGTACTATTTATCTTTTTTTCAAAAATTTCTTATTGCGGCTGTGGCCGTCTTCAGTTATTAATTACGTGCTATTTAGTCCAATATCAACAGACAGGTCTGTTGATATTAGATGGGAAGGGAACCACAGAAACCTTCACCCACGTATGTACATGTACAAAATAGGTTTTAAATATTTGATTGTTGTGTTTAAAAAGACACTACTTGTAAATTTGGAGATCACATGTTCTAAACTATACTTTCTTTTTAGAAAAATTGAAAATTCTAGATGTTTAGATTTTGTCTAAGAAGAAATTTATAAAAATTTTAGAAATGTTAAAAATTCAAAAAAATTTAAATAAAGTCGTAAATGATAGAACAGATATCAAACATTTGAGTTCAATATACGCAGATTTAATTCTTTAATTTTTCTAAGAAACAACATAAATCAAAACAAAATAATTCAACAAACAACAAACTCTAACCATAACAACTCATCTTCTTAGACAAAATCTAAACATCTAGAATTTTCAATTTTTCTAAAAAGAAAGTATAGTTTAGAACATGTGATCTCCAAAATTACAAGTAATGTCTTTTTAAACACAACAATCAAATATTTTAAACCTATTTTGTATATTACGTGGGTGAAGGTTTCTGTGGTTCCGTTCCCATCTAATATCAACAGACCTGTCTGTTGATATTGGACTAAATAGCACGTAATTAATATTTGAAGACGGCCACAGCCGCAATGAGAAATTTTTGCAAAAAAAGATAAATAGTACCCTATTCTTTGACTCTTCAAAATCAAAATAATTTGAACCAATTTCGAACATTACGTGGGTAAAGGTTTCTGTGGTTTCCCTTACCATCTAATAATAACAGATTTGAATGTTAATATTGGACTGAATAGCACGTAATAAATAACAAAGAACGGCCACAGCCGAAAAATTTTAGTGAAACAGTAGTCTGTTTCTATTCAAATTTTTTCAAATCAATAATTGTCAAAGAAATTTCAATTTTTTCAAAAGTTTTCTATAAAGCCACGAATGTCGTGGCGAAACGTCAACTTTTTAATAAAATCGAGTTTTTTAAGATTCAACAAGCCTGTTATTGCTAATAATTTTCAAGAGATTAAATATATATAAATATATATATATATATATATATATATATATATTTATATATATATATATATATATATATATATATATATATATATATATATATATATATATATATATATATATATATATATATATATATATATATATATATATATATATATATATATATATATATATATATATATATATATATATATATATATATATATATATATATATATATATATATATATATATATATATATATTTATATATATATATATATATATATATATATATATATATATATATATATATATATATATATATATATATATATATATATATATATATATATATATATATATATATATAAATATATATATATATATATATATATATATATATATATATATATATTGTTGGGATTTTTCGTGGTATAACAGATATAAAATAACTAATAAAGTTGGATTTAGCAAACCACAAAACCAGGTAAAACAAATTCACACAAAACTCAAAAGCAAAACACCTCTAATGGACAAGACACACACAGTATATGAAATCCCATGCAACAACTGTAATAAGACATATATAGGTCAAACAATGCAACACTTAAAAGAAAGAATTAAAACGCATAAATATTCAAAAACACAGATCACGGCACTGAATAAACACAAACAAACACACGGACATAGTTTCAACTAGGACAAAACTAGAATTTTGGCAACAGAAACTAACACAAAGAAAAGAGAAATTTTAGAAATTATACATATCCAGAAAAATCTACAAAATGTACCTAATCAATAACCGTTCAGACGTGAACAATTTGAGCACCGTGTATTCCCAAATATTATGAAAGGCGCATAACGCGAAGACACGTGAAACGAATATGACTCGACACCCGTTTCGGATTCATAAACCAGTCGTTCACACGAGCTGGAACTTACCACAGCCAAATAAAAGAAAATAAAACGATCCGTATCGAGGTACATTTTTAATATCAACCTTTGTATTGTGAACTAACTTTAAATAATATTTCATCTTACAGACTCCTGATGAAACTCTTGTAAAAGGCTCCAAAAATAGAGCCGAAACGTCGAGTAAATTAAATCCAACTTTATTAGTCATTTAATATCTGTTACACCACGAAAAATCCCAACAATATATAATATATAAATACAAAACGAATCCAAATGTATATATATATATATATATATATATATATATATATATATATATATATATATATATATATATATGTATATAGATATATGAAATTGAGTTTTTGGTGCCAAGCATCATAAAAAAGTCATGAAACGAAACACTATCTAGCAGGATTTCAAAGTGAAAACCTGCTGAAATTTATAGAACAACTTTCCAAGGAAGCTTGTTATATATAATGCGAGACGAGAAATCTACATTCATAATCCAAAAGTGAATTATAGAAATCGTCAAGTCATCCCGACTCAAAATCCGCTCACAGCTGTTTCGATCTTATCAGATCTCATCAGTCCAGCTTATTTTACTCTGAGAGAATAAACAAATTTCTAATTATTCCACAATACAAATCGCGGCCGGGGCTACTATCTGGATAACAACCCAGAGCGCCCGTCAACAATAATATTGGAATATAATATTATATAATGATAAATCAATACTTCATGTGTTATACGACAATCCAGAACCTCTATAAAAGCCCTGTGTCGCTGAAATTCAATAGATTTTTTTTCTATACACTTATTTCGAAGATTTCAATTCGAATTAATAACAATTACTACCTCACGCTATTTTACACTTGCTTGAACGTTTAAGCACTCTATCTTCCATCTTTACACTGGCTATTATATCTTGACACTCATTTGAATACCTTCACACTCGCTTATGAATATTTACACTCGCGTATGCAGTTCTACACGCGCTTACATACTCGTTTAGACACTTTTGCATCAGGAGTATACACTTTTACACTCGCGAATATATTTTTGTACTCGCTTACACCTCTTAATACTAATTTAGAATCCTTCGAACTTGCTCATGCATGTTTACACTGGCTAACGCACTGAACATTTTCACATTCGCTAACACATTTAACACTTTTTTTCTTACACATTTAACACCTGCTAATACACATTTTCACTAGCTTAAGTTTCATTGTATTTAATTTAAAAACATAAGCAAATATTTCACAAGTAAGAACATTTGAAACTGCTAAAACTCATTTCATTTTTGTAAGTGGATTGTTTGTGAAAAAAATTGTAAGAAAAGTTTTTTGCGGTATGATACCGCAGAAAACTTTTCCTTATGACCGAACTATTTGTAATTTTCAAAATTGTGTTTAATTTTATTTTCTACTGCAAAATCGTATGCCATTTTTCTTAGACCGAAGGGTTCAACCGAAAATAAATTTGCCAATTTGATCACATGATTTACTGAATTTTATTCTTGTTGCGTAGAGAATGCACCTTTTCTACATGAATAACCTCTTGTTGCCTCGAAGTGTAGATTCTAAATGTTGAAGTCACGTTGAAGACATAATATTTCATCATATGATCTAATGAGGGGTTATACCGCGCATAACCGCGCGTTATAGCCCCACAGGTAACCAACAAGAAATAATAACTGATTTAGAAAAAGCAAACTTTCATTTTCTTCGAAAATTCGCTCAAATGGAAACAAAGATACTGCAGATCTAACAAAAATAAAAAATACCTAGAATACCAACAGGATTTACTTTCATTACTTAATTCAAGTGAAAAAACGTTATAGCATGAATGCGCTAAACAAACAAAAGCCGACTGCCAACACGTTGTTTAAATTAGCACTATCTGCAGTAATGCAGCTTCGTTAAGGTGTCGAGCACTAGAAGGCGACACTATCAACATTTCGAATAAAGCCATCAGAGAGCCCTAGCACAGATGCGCGATATTGCCCCGTGCGCGGCATTCCCCCACTTTACCCTACATACTTTTACACTCATTAACACACTTTCACACAAATATACACTCGCTTAAATATTTTTACATCCGCTTTCTCACATTTACACTTTCTTACATACTTTTACACCCATTAACACACAACATCACACAAATATACACTCGCTTACACATTTTGCATCCGCTTTCTCACATTTACACTTTCTTACATACCTTTATTAATAGCTTGCTTACTCGTTTACATACAAGTTTAAATAGTTTTTTTTTCACATATTGTAGATAAATTTTG
>JARQZK010003649.1:205000-247500 GCA_030704885.1 Cynegetis impunctata
GATATATTATAGATAGGTAGATATACATCGGCAGATAGATGAATAGATAAAAATAATATATATGGCAGAAAAACGTTCGCCGGGCTAGTATATATATATATATATATATAATATATATATATATAATATATACTATTATATATATATATATATATATATATATATATATTATATACATATATATATAATCGCTAGGAGGTTTGTTTGATTAGCTTTCAAATAAATGTCCTAGTACTTGATTTTATTGCCACGAACGTGTTTCGATAACACGAAGATTCTATTCATATATATATATATATATATATATATACTATATATATATATATTATATATATATATATATTATTTCATATATATATATATATATTATATATATATATAATATATATAATATATTATATATATATATATATATTCATACATGATATAATTATTATATATTATCAAAGTAATATAATTTAATAATTGAATTTTTAGAGGAGGATGATCAGCTTCCTATATAACGAAACTATTGATTTATAATATTTTTTTATAAATGAGATTGCTGTGTAGTTTAATTCAAAGTATTTCCGTCAGGACATCTAATTCAAAAAAAAGTTTTTTCTATATTAGAGGGGTATTATAAACATTTTTGTTTCATTCTCCCAGATCTGTGGCTTCGGGTAACAGAATACACCGCAACACCTAAACCAATCAGACATTTCTCAATCAATATTCCTTTCAATTCGGTTCTTGGAATCCGACTCAACTATTTCAGTATCCCTTATAGTTTTCGCTCTCCTGCACTTATTTCCTCTAATTAACATTTCAACCAGGTAAATTACATTCTCTCTATCAAGTTATTAATTAGTATCTATTTCAACCTTCTATAACAGGGTACTAGTAAGTATTCACATCTATCATCGAGTGGACTAATTTAATCCTCGAGGGAAGATAGGATTGTTATTGTTCACATGGGCTAATTTGGCATTCAAGAAATGTTCCTAATTCCATTTTACGCTTTAGACTCAGCCGTTTATTCGCTCAGTGAACTTTCTGATCAATACCAATAAAATATCGCTTTTAAATCAATACGTTATTTTACTGTACCAATAATAAATCAGTTAATGATATAATGAAGTGAACTTGCTACAATGAATGAACTCGAATTGACTAAAAAATTTCAGTGGAAGCATTAATAAACAACTCCTTGCGTTCCGAGAGTGCTAATTAAAGAAATAAATTCTTAATACTCAATTCAGTCGAGATAATGTAATACCTACTACTGATACCAAATCGCAGCTAGGTGTTGCTTATTTATCATCAATAGATAATCCTTAGCTACAAGTCCATAACGATATTCCTGTAACCCTGTGAAATTGACTTCATCCAGGTATCCTCCGTTAAATACTGCACAAGTGCTTTGGCAAACCAACTATCCCATAAACGCTGGACATAGGAATGAGGAAGAAAACAACTGAGAACTTCCCCTATATGAGGAGCTCATCCAGTGTGCCTAAAAAGCATCAATTCCAATTTTCCTGCAAGATCTAGTCAATATTGATTCACATATTAACCAACTGTGGAAGACGCGACGACTCATTGCACAGATCCTTCCGCTGCTTCGTTTGTGGCACAGAGAGACAGATGGTGGAACACATCGTGCAAGCATGTCCATTAAGGGCATATACAGCCAACACACAAAGGCTTTCTAATAGTAACTCCAGAGGCGATCGAATACATATCTAAACAAGACACTTTTATAATTATATGTACAAGGTGGCCAAATAAGCGAGGTAAGCGACTGTATCTCAGGATCTGTACATCTGGCAGCAATGGAATTTTTTTTATTATTATAAAAGTGGCCATGAGAAAGTTCTGGAAATTATTTTCAAGTTCCATATTTCACCGCTAGAGGCCGTAACTAAAAATTAAATAAGAAAAACGTCTTATTTTCGAAAACTTATATATTAACCTATACTTTTGATAACACTGTTAGAGAGCCTAGAAAATTCTCTTTCATTTTGGTCTATGGCTCATTGGCGTACGAACGATAGTAGGGGTGGGGGAAGCTATTGAAAGTGTAATCATTAAAATCGGTATAAATTCTAAACCACTTATTCGATTTTAGCGATTCAAAATTTGTTTGTAAGACAAATGTAGCTGTTTTAAATGTCCGATCTCCTTACTACTCTATAATTCCTAATAAAAGAGCTAGAGGGCGCAATTTTTAATAATTACATTTTCTTTGATTTTAGTCCAAAAATTCAAATGGAATGGTATATTTTTGACATCATATTCGAAAAGTAGATAAAATTTGCAAAAACATTGTGAAAACGGGACGATGATATCTTTGTTCGTTTCAAAGTTATAGCAAATTAAAGTTCTTTTTACGCGCCGAGTCAAAACTTATATACCGCCATCTAGCGTTCGGCCTTAAAATGTCTAAATGTCTAATTTTCTGTTTTTCTGCTGTTTTCACAAACTGTTATCAAGATGCAGCCTGTTGTCATAATTAATAAATTAATACTTAAACTAATGTATCACAGAATCAAAGGAAGTTTATATGATTTTCTTAGGTCAATATTTATTAACGAATTTCTTTTTATATTTAAATTGTGGTCCTTGAAAGGACCGATTTTAAAACCAAACATATTAGGTATTTAATGCCTCGATAGATGTTCAAACTGCTTTCCATCACATTCCAAACAAGCTGCCAATCTTCTTTGGGTGGATGAAACTGCTGTTTCGATTTCAGCAGCTGATATTTTATTAATGGCATCACGGATTCTGTTTTCCATATTATGTCTAGTTGTGGATGGAGTTTGGTACACAATATCTTTTAAACGACCCCATAAGTGAAAGTCGAGGCATGTTAAATCGAGTGACCTGGCCGGCCAAGAAAATGAGACTTCTCCTTCCGATCCAGCGCCCTTGAAAATAATTATTAATATTATCCCGCACTACACGGGAAAAATGTGCTGGACGGGTGTCCAATTGGAAATACATGGTCTGTCTCACTTCCAATGTCAAATCTTCCATTAAAATTGGCAAAGCATTTATTAAAAAATTCAAAAAACATTATCTACCGGTTAACGTGCCATCAAAAAAATAAGGACCAATAATTTTCATTCCGATAATGCCACACCACACGTTTACGCTCCAGCGGCCTTGGTGCTCGACTTCTCGCATCCAACGGGGATTTTCGGCCGACCAATAATGCATATTATGCCTGTTGACTCTGCCATCGCTACTAAAAGTAGCTTCATCGGTCCACAGAATCTGTGACAAAAAATCCCTATTTTCGTGAATCATTTTTAACGTTCATTGACAAAAATCAATTTTGCGCTCAAAATCATGTTCGTTTAAGGCTTGGTGAAGGATTATATGGTAGGGGTGTAGCCTTAAAATAAAAATAAATGCCTATATAGTAGTGTATTGAGGAGTAAATTATATTAAAAAGGTGTATTAAAAAGAATGTCCGCTACTTATCTGTGGTCGTTTAGTATATTTTGAACATTAGTTCGAGCTATTCCCAAATCTAAAGATAACGCCCGAATTCCAATATGCCTATTAAATTCTACGTAGGCCAACACATTAATAACACGGGTCAACACAAAATTTGAGATTGGCATTAAAGTATGAAATTTCGGTAGATTGGATCATAGTTGAACGAAAAGAAATTATATGTCATGAAAAAGTTTGCTTTTGTGTCCAGGAGAACATATAAACGATATTTTCAAAAATCTGTGCTTTTAATTTTAATTTTATGATAAACCAATACAAATATATATATATATATATATATATATATATATATATATATATATATATATATATATATATATATATATATATATATATATATATATATATATATATATATATATATATATATATATATATATATATATATATATATATATATATATTATTTTTATTCATTTTGATTATCAAACTAACTCACAAAAAGTGGAAAATAATTCAAAAGTGCGCAGTACCACTTTTTGTTTCATGTTCATAACTGCTTTCTCTCATTAAACCCCAAATATAGTCTTCCATCATATTTTAATTGTATTGGCCTTAATAAAGTTGTTCGAAGTTCATAATATCTTGATGGAAACGTTTTTAAGGGATATTTAAATGAGCATGCAGCATACGTACTTTTAATAACATCCTGGTTTTGAAATTTTTCAAAATATTTTCAACTAGCTTTTGGTAGTTTTCAGCTTTGTTACATTCTGAAAATCCAGAGAATACTGCTTTAAAACTGCTCCAACTTGCTTTTAGAACCCTGTTAAGCATGTTTGGAAATTTTTCATCGGCAAAAATCAGTAAAATTTGCGAACTAATAAAAACTCCAACTTCAACAATGACAACAATTTTTTTTTAAATATTCAAAAGCAAACTTTATTCATAAAAAATATATTTTATTTTCGTTTTGGTGCATAATTAACCGGAAAATCATAAAATAAACTTTAGGACAAAGAAAGAAATTTTTTTTGTGGAGTCGTGTAATGTTTTCTTCCGTTCAACCAGTAAGTCCGACGCCTTCTAAATCTGGGACGACTAAAACTCCCAGTATCGCGTAGTCGCTGTACCAAGCGTGGATACATTTTTCTGCCATAATGACGGCGATCTGTATACCGAATGGCATACTGTCTTTCAGTTATTGCTGCATTTTGAAAGCACTCAAAGAAAACCGCAATCATATCAACAGCTTCATCATTTGTAAAAGGCATTTTACAAAAAATCGAGCAAAAGATATTCAGAAACAAAATTGACAAGAATTAAACTGGCTCTAATAAATATTTGATGTTTCCAACAATATTATTTAAAAGTTTCTTTTGTTTTTGCCTCCTGCTATACGTTAATTAGACATTCTAAGGCCGAACGCTAGATGGCGGTATATAAGTTTTGACTCGGCGCGTAAAAAGAACTTTAATTTGCTATAACTTTAAAACGAGCAAAGATATCATAGTCCAGTTTTCACAATGTTTTTGCAAATTTTATCTACTTTTCAAATATGATGTCAAAAATATACCGTTCTATTTGAATTTTTGGACTAAAATCAAAGAAAAAGTAATTATTAAAAATTGCGCCCTCTAGTGCTTTTATTAGGAACTATAGGGTAGTAAGGAGATCGGACATTTAAAACAGCTACATTTGTCTTACAAACAAATTTTGAATCGCTAAAATCGAATAAGTGGTTTAGAATTTACACCGATTTTAATGATTACACTTTCAATCGCTTCCCCCACCCCTACTATCGTTCGTACGCTAATGAGCCTTTGACCAAAATGATAGAGAATTTTCTAGGCTCTCTAACAGTGTTATCAAAAGTATAGTTTAATATATAAGTTTTTGAAAAAGAGACGTTTTTCTTATTTAATTTTTAGTTGCGCCCTCTAGCGGTGAAATACGGAACTTGAAAATAATTTCCAGAACTTTCTCATGGCCACTTTTATCATAATAAAAAAAATTCCATTGCTGCCAGATGTACAGATCCTGAGATACAGCCGCTTACCTCGCTTATTTGGCCACCCTGTACAATCCTAGATTTTCATGTATACCAAACGCTGAATAACTATATTGTTCGGAGACCCTTAGAGGAATGCTATTTAGATCAAATCAAAGCTGAATGCTGCTCATGTCCAACGGGTAAAAACTCAATACAACTGTTGAAAAATTTAAACCGTGATGCTTTTCACATAAAATCAGCACTCAATATTACTGTATGTACAACTGTTAGTAACAGTCAGGCCTTAATGTTGTTGACATAAAAGTAAAGCTTATCAGTGTGGATCGATAATTGGTCAAAAACTTGTGACAACAATGCTGATAAACCTAGAGCTCATTGTTGCAGATGTACAACTGCTATAAGACTCAACGCTCAATACCGTAAAGATAAAATTAGAGATCATAGTTGCTTATTTGATATCGTTTGAAGACTGCTGTTGAAATTGAATCAGAGCTCAATGCTGCTGATGTACAACTGTCAGTCATGGTAAAGGTTTAATTCAGTTGAGATAAACTCAAGATATTGTTGCTATGAGATTGAAGGAGCAATGCTATTGAGATCAAATTAGAGCTCAATTCTGCTCATATAAAACAAGCTAAATAGTTGGTAGAATATTCTAAGTACAATGCTCTTTGATACAATCAGACACAATGCTGCTCATGTACAACTACTCTAAAATTTTTCAATATTTGCTGCTGATTCGTCAAACTGCTGAAATAGTCGAAGTGCAATCCTAGATTGAAATAAGAGCTCATTGCTGCTGATTACAGGTGGTACAACGGTTATATGATGATCATTCGAAGCACAAAGCTAACTAATACATTGAGGAAAAAGAGATGCAACTATTTCAAGGAGGTGATGAAGCACAAGAACTAATTGAGTGAGTTTTAAAGTCATTGTCTCAATGTCAAGAATTTTTGAAGGTATGAGATGTTGATTTATTGAAGAGGTGTATCCCCATCTAAACTACCAATCATCTTAACAAATGATATGAATGGATATCGTTTCAGATTTAAAAACAATTCACGAACATCTCCAGAATAATACTTGTTAGTATTTCAATCAAGATCACCGAAACATAGCAAATTTTCTATTGCAGCTTTGAATTAATCTGTAAGAAGCATTGACATCATTATTAAATTACTGATGAAATCAGTGATGTTGGACATCCTCGAGATTAAAATCGAAATTAAATAATTGAAACTCCATAATAAGACATCAAATTACTAGATAAAAATATTCGGATAGATTTAACGCCATTTATATTTTACCCAAGAAAGCAAAGAGTTTTGAGTTTTAATCTATAAAGCATTTGTTTTTCCAGAGCAATTGCTGTGTAAAGGTAATAAAAATAGAATTAATTTGAAAATTTTAAATTATAGTTCTAAACGATGTGTACAAGTTAATAGTAATTCTACTTGTCGTTTGTTACTTCATGGAAACTGCCTACAGGTACCTTCCATATAGTATATTAAGGAAATAACTGAGCTTCTAGTGCAGAGTTGAGCGCAAAGATAAAAGGGGTTATCCTCAAAGAAGCACAGCGTAGGCATTTGTGTGTAGGCGATCATTATGCTCTCGTCTACCGTCTTGTCCCACGCCTTTCAGCACTCGAGTCGTCATTGTAACCTTATGTCTAACAATAAGAATATTTGAAATAAAAAACTCCTTTGGAATATGATTACGTTTACAATAATACGTGCGGATATATATGTAGGTCTTTCTTTTCGAACATACAGGGTAAACAAAATTTGCGACAGTAACAGCAATTCATTATCAAAAAGTACATGTGACGTTGCTTAATCTGCAATAAATGTTCGAAATGACTTCCTCCAGCCTGGATAAAAGCATTCAATCTTCTCGTCATTGAGTGCCGAACACTTTCAAACACACCTGGTTCGTTTCTAATTGTGTGACACCCAGCAATTTTTTGGTTTCGGAAGTCGTCCAAATTCTCCACTGTAATTTAATGACTTTAGATATCGCCTTGAGAAATATTCCAGGGTGTTTGAGTCTGCAAATCGAGCAGACCATGCTGTAAAAAAATTACGAATAACCAAACTGAAACGTGGCAGCGCATAAACCACATTGCAATTCTTGCCGCCAATTCAAACGTTCATATTGCAGAGAGATTTTCTTCCAAAAACTTGCGAAACATCTCGCCAGTTGATTTTACAGGTAGAAACACTGGTCCAATTAGAAAGTCGCCCACAATTCCAACCCAAACATTCAAGGAGAACTGATGTTGAAGACGATCTTCACATACATCATGCGGATTTTCATCTGCCCATACATGGTTGTTATGAAAATTCCTTATTGTGAAAAGAATCTGTGTCAGAGATTGGGGGATTATAAACTAATGTTTACAAAAGCCATTGACAGAACGCGATACGTGGAAAAAAGTCAGCATGCAGTAGTGCTTGAATACGTGAAAAATTTTTTGTTGCTTGATAAACTCATATTCACCTTAATGATTTGAACAAATATTGAATATAGTTTTCGCCAATATCGTTCATTTTATGTATTCATATTACAAAATCAATCAAAGTAATTAATATTAAATAATATAGTTTTCCGGAATAAAACTGAAATGAATACTAATACTCACAAAAACAATAGCCTGTAGTGAGCATACATAACAAAATTTGCACTGGATAAATATTTATGAATCAAGATGACCTAAAGTTGAACAGACAATATAAAATTATTTTAAACTCGACTTGTTAACAACTTTTTGAATTAATTATTTTGTGTATATACAACCTACTTCATGTTATTGTTCTTTTTTCTGTTTTATTTTTAAATTTGTTAAAGTTATTAATATTTCTCAAGTACAAAGGTATCTCATTATACGTGCTTGGGCCAACGTGCAAGTGACTACGTTGACATACAGTCTTCCCCTGTCCCAATTATGTTTAATCAAAATGATTTTATTTAATTATATCATTTATTATATAAATATATAATATATATATATATATATATATATATATATATATATATATATATATATATATATATATATATATATATATAATTATTTATTCGAATTGTTGTTGCCTGTGATCTATTTTTAAACTCTTGATAATTATTAGCAATAACAGGCTGGTTGAATCTTAAAAAACTCGATTTTATTAAAAAATTGACGTTTCACTACGATATTCGTAAATGAAATTTCTTTGACATTTATTGATTTAAAAAATTGAAAAGACAGGGCTGCTTTGTATATGCTATTCAGTCTAATATTAATATTCAAAATTGTTATCATTAGATGGTAAGGGAAACCAAAGAA
Organism: Cynegetis impunctata; assembly: GCA_030704885.1. NCBI lineage: Eukaryota > Metazoa > Arthropoda > Insecta > Coleoptera > Coccinellidae > Cynegetis > Cynegetis impunctata. Next base: position 213,793 of record JARQZK010003649.1, read on the forward strand.
ACCTTTACCTACGTAATGTTTGAAAATAATAATAATAGGGTACTATTTATCTAACAACAAAGAAATTAGTCATGGGAAAACATTAAAGAAGTGGAGTAGAATTATCGGTATAGCACGCTTATATGGAAGCAGCCGTTGACACGTGTTTCGGACTCTTTGGTGCTCATCAGAACGGCGTAGCCAAGTATTGGATTGAAAATTTGAAGATGAAAATAGTACAACAAACAAAATCCTCAGATACGGAAGATAATCACACAATTGTGGTTTATTGTTTGAACTCTCCGGTATGGGAGAGTGGCAAAGTTTGACCAAATCTCCCATACCGGAGAGTTCAAACAATAAACCACAATTGTGTGATTATCTTCCGTATCTGAGGATTTTGTTTGTTGTACTATTTTCATCTTCAAATTTTCAATCCAATACTTGGCTACGCCGTTCTGATGAGGACCAAAGAGTCCGAAACACGTGTCAACGGCTGCTTCCATATAAGCGTGCTATACCGATAATTCTACTCCACTTCTTTAATGTTTTCCCATGACTAATTTCTTTGTTGTTAGATAAATAGTACCCTATCATTATTATTTTCAAACATTACGTAGGTAAAGGTTTCTTTGGTTTCCCTTACCATCTAATGATAACAATTTTGAATATTAATATTAGACTGAATAGCATATACAAAGCAGCCCTGTCTTTTCAATTTTTTAAATCAATAAATGTCAAAGAAATTTCAATTACGAATATCGTAGTGAAACGTCAATTTTTTAATAAAATCGAGTTGTTTAAGATTCAACCTGCCTGTTATTGCTAATAATTATCAAGAGTTTTTATATATATATATATATACATATTTGAATTATTCTTTTCCGTGTAGTATTGTCACTTATTTTCCCCTTTTTTAGCAAGAACTTTGCATCGCGAAATTATTCACTGTCATAGAAAGTAAATTCAAATGAAATTTTTTCAAGCTTTCAAATGAATTCAAACTGTCCTCTAAAAGGAGATTATATAGAACAAACATTCTTTAAGGCGTAATTTATTACGTTCAATTGCTCACGAAGAAAAGAGTTCTCCAAAATCCCTTAATTAAATTGAAAAGAAATCGTGAATCTGAATTTAGAGGGTGAATGTTTATTTAACCGTTTTTTGTCAGTATAAAGAATGTGGGAATACCCTGAACTTAATTCTCTCTCTGATAGCTGGCAATTTACGCCACTTTATTTCATGCCTTTTGGACTGATCTACGATAGATGTCATTTAAATTTCGGTCCATTAAACATAGCTTGCAGACGTTTCTGGCCAATGTTACCAGATGATCACTTTGGCAAAGCATAGTTTGTTGAGGAGAGGGCATTAATTATAAACTAATAATTGCATCTTTAGTAGTATCCATAATATAGATTACTCTGTTACTTCATCTATTCAAAAAATTTTGCTTTCAGTTTCCCCAAAAAAAAACAATTTGGAGCGAATATATATATATATATATATATATATATATATATATATATATATATATATATATATATATATATATATATATATATATATATATATATATATATATATATATATATATATATATATATATATATATATATTATATATATATATATATATATATATATATTATATATATTTATATATCTAATATATATAGTTCTCGTGTCACAATGTAAGTTACCATACTCCTTCGAAACGACTCGACTGATTCTCATTAAATTTTGTGTGCATATCGGGTAGGTCTGAGAATCGCCGGCCAACGTCTATTATTCATCCCCCTAAATATTAACGGTGGTCCACCACTTGAATTTGTTGTTGTTTATTTTCCAGACAAAATTTTTTGTTCTATTTTTTTCATGATACAACATTCAAAAATACATACAACCCTAAATTTTCACTTCTCTACGATCAACCCCTATTTTTTATTTGTTAAACTCCTTCGAAATGACTCGACCGATTTTCATGAAATTTTTTGTGCATATCGGTTACGTCTGAGAATCCGACAAAATCTATTTTTCATCCCCCTAAATGTTAAGGGAGGCCCACACATTTTTTATTTTTCAGACAAAATTTTTTGTTGTATTTTTTTTATGATACAACATTCCAAAATACATACAACCCTAAATTTTCACCCCTTTACGATCAACCCGTGTTTTTTATCTGTTAATTATAAACTTCAATTTTTTTGGCAAGATTGTCATTTTTATTTTGTCATGACTTAGAATAGAAAAATTCATATTACTCTCAATTGTTTACCCTTCTACGATCAACCCCATTTTTGCATCGCGATTTTCATTTTTTTTTATCCACAGATCTGCAATAGGGCTGCAAGATGGCAATCGAAAATAGTCGATTTGAGAATAGGTCGTAATATATTTTTCATACTCCTAATGATTAACATTTTTATGAATTTTTGAACAAAATTTTTTGTTTTATTTTTTTTATGATGTTGCTTTAAAAAATACATACAACTCTAAATTTTTACCCTTCTATCAACAACCCATAATTTTCAATAGCCATTTTAATACTTTAAACAACGTTTGCCGGGTCATATACTTTGATAGATAGATAGTTAGATAAATAGATAGATAGAAAGATAGATACTTAACTAGATAGATAGATAGATAGATAGATAGATAGATAGGTAGATATACATCGGCAGATAGATGAATAGATAGAAAGATTGATAAATAAAAATAATTTATATGGCAGAACGTTTGCCCGGTCAGATGAATTGATAGATAGATATGCAGATAGATAGACAAATAGATAGATAGATAGATAGATAGATAGATAGATAGATAGATAGATAGATAGATAGATAGATAGATAGATAGATAGATAGATAGATAGATAGATAGATAGATAGATAGATAGATAGAAAGATAGATAACTATCTAGATAGATAGATATATATTTATATAGTTAGATAGGTAGATATACATCGGCAGATAGATGAATAGATAAAAATAATTTATATGGCAGAACAACGTTTGCCGGGTCAGCTAGTATTTATATATGTATTGTATATAATAAACATATATATATATATATATATATATATATATATATATAAATATAAATATATATAAATATATATATATATATATATATTTATATATATATATATATATATATATATATATATATATATACAGGGTGTCCCACCGGGAAAGAACGCAATCCGTATATGGAAAACTACACATAGGAAAATTTTTAAAATTTGACAGTATACTAATGTCAATAGGGGCAACTTGACTAAAATATTTTCAAGATGGTGACACTTCCGGTTTTACCGGAAGTAGATACCAACTTGCTTATTTTAAATAGGATACTCTGTATATTAATACGTTTTTGGATTCTACGCAAGATTCTAGGCTTATGCTTTATGTATTATGCTTTATACCTAAGTCGAAGCGTTTTGGATATATTTAGGTTTTTATGCCAAAAATGACGATTGCAAGCCCTAATATAATTATCAATTATTCCTATAAGGAAGCCTTTTTTACTTAATTTGGGTTAGATTCCTTGTTGAAATGGACCTACTTCAATAGATTTTGTATAATATTTGGATAACTAATCATACAGAGTGTTCAAAAAATAAGATCTAAAATGATATTGAGAAAACTGACTAAAATCAATTTTTTCAAATGGAAACCCCCTATTTTTTTTATTTTGTAGTATTTAACATTTAAAAAGAAGGTAACTTTGTAAGAGGTTACCTATACCTGAATTTTGAAGTTTTCGGAATATTGCCAATTTAATATTTTTATACGGTGATTTTACATTTTAATCGTCAAATAATTGGATCTAGGATAGCCACGATCGTATTTGACATTTCAAATCATCGTAATGGCAACCCGGTTATATTATACAAACGAAGATTATTTGAACTCATTTATTATTTATGGACAATGTGATGAAGAATTTTGAAGTTGACTATTTAGACTTCCTTTTCTACCAACATGATGGGACACCTCCACCTAATGCCCATTTGGTCAATAATTATCTGGAAAACTTATTTAACGATCGATGGATAGCCAACAATGGGCCAAATCTTAGGCCACCTCGCTCCCCGGGCCTATCAGTACTCGATTTTTATTCATGGGGAACAGTGAAAAATAACGTGTATAAAACATCAGTGACCACCATGGAAGACTGCATGAGACGTGTTAGAACAGCATTTGAAGACCAGGACCCCCAGTCAATAAGAAGAGCCAACCATGAAAAATTGCTGCTTAGATGCGAAAAATATTTAGAAGTTCAAGGACACCAATTCGAACATTTACTCAAATAATTTTTTTAACATTTCTATTTCCAATTTCGATATCAATATTTTCATTCTGAATAACTAGTTTATATCTGTATACTTTTCATTTGCGGATCCAAAGTTATTCAAGCTTTCTATAATTCTTCTAATAATATATGGTGATGGTTTTTGTTTTTGAGGATATCGTGTCACAAATGTATTTTGCAAAATAGAAAAACTTTCATGTGACCGAAGTAGTATGAATTCAGAGAATTCCAGTCTTCTCTTAAAATCAGTTTCATTTAAATGCTGCACTAATGAAAATATGGATAGCATAGGGATGATATTTGTGTTTCCGTAAAATTTTTAGAACTGACGATTTAGATAAGCCTGATTCTTATGCTCCCTGCCTTGAAGATTTTGTTGTATATGCTTCAAATATCCCAAAATTGCTATTTCAATATTTTCATTATTAACAACTGGTTTCTTTTTGTACACTTTTGCCATTACGGATCAAAAGTTCTTGAAGTTTTCTATAATTCATTTAACAGTATTTGCTGATGGTCTTTGTTTATGAGGATATCGGATCGCAAATGTATCACATGTTCTTGGAATAACTTTATCACATTGTCCATAATAAATAAAAAAATTAATAAATAATAAATAAGTTTGAATAATTTTTGTTTGTATAATTTAATTGGGGTGCCATAACGATGATTTGAAATGTCAAATACGATCGTGGCTATTCTAGATCTAATTGTTTAACGATCAAATGCAAAATCGCCATATAAAAATATTAAAGTCGCAATATTTCGAAAACTTCAAATTTTAGGTGTAGATAACCTTATACAAAGTTACCTTCTTTTTAAATGATAAATACTACAAAATAAAAAAAATGGGGGGTTTCCATTTGAAAAAATTGATTTTAGTCAGTTTTCTCAATCTCATTTTAGATATTATTTTTTGAACACTCTGTATTATTAGTTATCCAAATGTTACACAAATTCTATCAGAGTAGGTATTTCTCAACAAGAAGTCAAAACTAAAGTTAGTAATAAGGGCTTCCTTATAGAAACAATTGACAATTATATTAGGGCTTGCAATCGTCATTTTTGACATAAAAACCTAAATATGTCAAAAACGCTCAGACTTAGGTATAGAACATAATACATAAAATCTCTCTAGAATCTTGCGTAGAACCCAAAAACGTATTAATATACAGGGTATCCTATTTGAAATAAGCAAGTTGGTATCTACTTCCGGTATAACCGGAAGTGCCACCATCTTGAAAATAATTTAGTCGAGTTGCCCCTATTGACATTAGTATACTGTCAAATTTTCAAAATTTTCCTATGTGTAGTTTTCGATATACAGATCGCGTTCTTTCCCGGTGGGACACCCTGTATATATATATATATATATATATATATATATATATATATATATATATATATATATATATATATATATATATATATATATATATATATATATATATATATATATATATATATATATATCTTTGTTATACAAAGATTAAATTTACAATTTACTGGGCTTTTTACTCATCATTAATTAGTGATTTTCTTAATTCGCGAATAACAAGTAATTATGAAATATACAAGATGTTCAAGATAAAACTTTCCCTATGAAAATTTCGTTGATTTGAAGGTCTGAGAAAACAGTTCAAGTTTTTATCTGAAGGGACATAGAATTACATAATTTTTTGTTCTGTTATTTCCTCTTGCATTTTGGTACAACTTCAAAATTTTAAATAACGTTAATAAAAGGGCATTTGATACATCGCTCTAGCACTCTTGATGAATTCGTAATAAAAATTTGACATCTTACAATAAGTTTTCTGGAATTTTTGAAATATTTTATTTGTAAATTGCAAATTCCAGTTTTCTGCACTTCTTCATATGAACTTTAATTGTTCCAAATCTTACACTCCTCACTACTCGAAATATACTCAGGTTACAAACTTATCTTCTTACACATTAATAAATAGTAGTATATTATAAGACTACTCGACTTTGAAACATTGGTGCAAAAGAAGATTCCAAAATACATACAACCCTAAATTTTCACCCCTTTACGATCAACCCCTATTTTTTATTTATTAATTATAAACTTCAATATTTTTGGCAAGATTGTCATTTTTTTCTTGTCATGACTTAGAAAAAAAAATTCATATTACTCTCAATTGTTTACCCTTCTACGATCAACCCCTATTTTAGCATCGCGATTTTCATTTTTTTTATTTTATCCACATATCTGCAATAGGGCTGCAAGATGGCAATCGACAATAACAATAGTCTTTTTGAGAATTGGTCGTAATATATTTTTCATACTCCTAATGATTAACATTTTTATGATTTTTTTTAACAAAATTTTTTATTTTAATTTTTTTTTGATGTTGCTTTAAAAAATACATACAACTCTAAATTTTCACTCTTCTATCAACAACCCATATTTTTCAATAGACATTTTAATAATTTAAACAACGTTTGCCGGGTCAGATACTTTGATAGATAGATAGTTAGATAAATAGATAGACAGATAGATACATAGGTTGATATACATCGGCAGATAGATGAATAGATAGAAATATAGATAAATGAAAATAATTTATATGGCAGAACGTTTGCCCGGTCAGATGAATTGATAGATAGACAAAATAGATAGATAGATAGATAGAAAGACAGATAACTATCTAGATAGATATATATATATATATATATATATATATATATATATATATATATATATCTATATATATATTATATATATATTTATATATATATTTATATATATATATATATATATATATATATATCTTACACTCCTCACTACTCGAAATATACTCAGGTTGCAAACTTATCTTCTCACACATTAATAAATAGTAGTATATTATAAGACTACTTGATTTTGAAACATTGGTGCAAAAGAAGAATTTTTGTATTTGAAATAATCCCTAATTCTTCAGAGCTATTACTATTATTGTTTCAAACCTCTCACCAAACTACTTCTTTGTTTCCAGAAGGAAAAGCTCTCGCTGTTGCTAGAGACTGCAAATTCATTGAAACTTCAAGCGGTATCCAACACAACGTGGACGAACTCCTTGTCGGTATTCTGAAGCAAATACGACTCAGGGAATCCAGAGATAAAAAGAAGAAGCCAAAGAAAGAAACTAACAAGTTACACGGATCAAAGACGAGTTTAAGCTTGAATATCGCCAGAGAGATATTGCAAAAAATCTGTATGAACGACATAAGTAAATCTAAATCCTGTGAAAACCTCCATGTCCTGTAAGATTCCGCACATAAATATTAGGTGTTTTATTTAATAATGAGATATACACATTCAGTGCGAAGTTTCTGGTGCAAAGTTTTCCAGAAGCTGTTCAAAAATAATTACTCTTCTTCTACATTCAATATTACACATTTCTCGGAAGAGGATAGGATGTCACTGTATAGAAATGTGGACGTTCCTCATGGTTTGCGGAAATAGAAGACGTATTAATTAGATCCAAATGAGATCTATAGTGTATACAAGACTGGGAGTTACAGCAGTTGGCAATGCAAAATTTCCTATAAGCGGTTTCTCTTTTGATTGTTGTCTAGGCGGTGTAGGAGTGTAGGAAAATTTATATTGCTGTCGAGACGGTGGTGTTACGGCTGCGTTTAGATCCTCTAAAATAGCCATACTGAAACTTTTTTATGAAGAGGCCCATAAGACGTTTCAGTAAAGTAGTGGAAGCCTTAAACCTTAATCAATTTGAGACTAATTCCAGCTTCACACGACTTACTGTTGAAGAGTGGAGGCCGATTCTTTGAGCGCATCTAAGTGCAACTTTATCACCTCCCTCCCACATGACTGCGCCCTCCTACACCCACCTGAAGACATTCAAGAGAGAAACGTCGTTCAGGAAATTTTTGCATGCTCAACTTTTGTTAGCTTCTGGTCTATTCACTACATGGTAGCTTCCTCAGATAGAGATAAATAAAGTTCCAGATGAATATGTTTGAATAATGACAAGAAATGAAGCTGAATTGATGAATCAATGAATAGATATGACCTCTACCAATAAACAATAATAATTTTTAAATTAGATGATATTCAATTGGATTACTGATTACTCTATCAACTGAGATTATTTTAAAGCTTTCATTTCAGTGAAAATATTGGTTTTGTATTCAGTCCCATCGCTAAATTAATATGTTAAAAACAAATATTTTCATGGCAAGTGCGGAAAGTGTATCATTTCCACACTTGACTGTGGTTGACTGAACGACTCATAGAGGAATTCGATCAGCAGTCGAGTGCGGAAAAGTCATTACCTACACATTGTTAGGAACAACATTTTTATCAATATATAAATATATATATATATATATATATATATATATATATATATATATATACATATAAATATATATATATATATATATATATATATATATATATATATATATATATATATATATATATATATATATATATATATAAATATATATATATATATATATATATATATATATATATATATATATATATATATATATATATATATGTATATATATATATATATATATATAAATATATATATAAAACTTTTTAATAATTATTAGCAATAACAGGATTGGTAAATCTCAAAAAACGCGATTTTATAAAAAAGTTGACGTTTCGCCACGACATTCGTGGATTTTTCAAAACTTTTGAAAAATTGAAATTTCTTCGACATTTATTGATTTGAAAAAATTTGAATAGTTAAAAAAGACTACTATGTTTCATCAAAATGTTTCAGCTGTGGCCGTTCTCTGTTATTACGTGCTATTCAGTCCAATATTAAAATTCAAATCTGTTATTATTACATGGTAAGGGAAACCACAGAAACCTTCACCCACGTAATGTTCGAAATAGGTTCAAATTATTTTGATTTCAAAAAGTCAAAGAATAGGGTTCTATTTATCTTTTTTCAAAAAATTTTTATTACGGCTGTGGCCGTCTTCAGTTATTAATTACGTACTATTTAGTCCAATATCAACAGTCAGGTCTGTTGATATTAGATGGAAAGGGAACCACAGAAACCTTCACCCACGTAATGTACAAAATAGGTTTAAAATATTTGATTGTTGTCTTTAAAAAGACATTACTTGTAATTTTGGAGATCACATGTTCTAAGATATACTTTCTTTTCAGAAAAATTGAAAATTCTAGATGTTTAGATTTTGTCTAAGAAGATGAGTTCTTACACTGACTATTCTTTGACTTTTACAAAATCAAAATAATTTGAACCTATTTCGAACATTACGTGGCTAAAAGTTTCTGTGGTTTCCCTTACCATTCAATAATAACAGATTTAAATTTTAATATTGGACTGAATAGCACGTAATAACAAAGAACGGCCCCAGCCGAAAAATTTTGATGAAACATAGTAGTCTTTTTTAACTATTCAAATTTTTTCAAATCAATGAATGTCAAAGAAATTTCAATTTTTCAAAAGTTCTGAAAAATCCACGAATGTCGTGGCGAAACGTCAACTTTTCAATAAAATCGAGTTTTTTGAGATTCACCAAGCCTGTTATTGCTAATAATTATCAAAAAGTTAAAAATAGTTCACAGGCAACAAGAATACAAATAAATAATTATGAATAAGAAATGAATTTCAGCAACATTATTTATATTTAACAAGAAGTAAACCGGAACTATAAAATTTTCGAACTTTAGAAAACAATAAACAACTTAATTATTTTTACGGGTATTATTGAAAAATTTTATGGTGAAAGATATAGATGAGCATTCTATACACAAAAAATTTCCGCTTTAGTGCTGAAAACTACCATTTTCCACAATAACTGCGTGACCATTTTCCACAATAACTGCGTGAGGAAAAGTTCTCGTAGAAAAAGTTTACTAGCAATTATACAAGTACAATTCCTAGTTATTCTGAATGAAAGATTACAGGAAACGAAACGAAGAGTTGATAGATTATAGGTATCATTGAATTTGATAGTAAACGTATTATTTAATTTAGCTAGATGGAAGTTGAATCTGACAATGAACTAGCTCAATTACTAAGGAATTAAGTATATTAAGCTAATTGCCATGCAATTAGCTTAAGTGGAAATTTATTTATTTATTTCACCATTAGGTACTTTCAGAATTATTTTCATAATTTTCTGGATCAATATTGAATCAGATGCATTATTGATAATCATTAAATTCAAGATAAAAAATTATTTTGGAGAATATTCAAAGCTATGTATTACTGATTGCATGGTGTAGTAACAATCTAGAAAGACCTTCAATTCAGACAGTTTCATATTTCTTCTATCCTGTTTCAAGAAAGTGATTGAACGTAAAACAGGGTTCTAGCTGATGAAGCCACAGTGTATTGAAAAGCGTCATTACAATTAAGGAAAACTGAATATCGTGCCAATAAAATAAAAATGCACACAACAGTAGATAATGGGTTTGACCTTATAGAAAACCTTTATTTATTATGTAAAATCAATAGTTTACATTGTGATTTTGAAAAATGCTCCTCTGACTCAAATAATGGAATACAGATTTCAGTATGATTATGTCCACTATATAAAGGAATGAGAATTTAGTGTGACTAATTTGGGACATGAGATTAATTCAACTATTTTCTCACCACAAATATTCAAAAATTCATATGAATGTTTACATTATACTCACTTTGATCACCTCAGATATCTCTCTAACCTCAGATATCCAAATTTTCTTCTCGGTAGGTACTAAGCATTAGCAAACAATAATACCTTCAGAGCTCTTAATAATTCGATGATATTTCAAGGGTAGTAAAATTCTTAGTTTTATTGCACCCTCATAATAGAATATTTAATCGGCAGTTAATATTTTTCATGAGAATATTGCCACGAATATTCATTCTATCTTATTTTCACAGTGTTCTGTGATATGGCCAATCTTAAAGTGGTATTTACATTCTAATCAATTTCGTTTTTCTGTAAAAATAATGAACTTTGATATTTCAAATGGATCATACTTAATATATACCTATTCATATTTTTGAAATCCTTGAAAAATTCAGAATATTTTTTATATTACATTCCCTATACCTAAATGTCACAATTGGTGACTATGATTTTAACCATGTCGATATCTTCAAAAATGCGAGGCCTCGGTAGCCCAGCGGTAAGGTGTATCGCTTGTAAACCGAGGATTGTGGGTTCGAGTCCCACCTTGCTCTTGGGTGTTGTGTATGTCCCATGGAATTTAGAGGTTCTAAATATGACTACCTGTTGAATAATGACTTAGTTTCAAGCCCATTGGCCGTTCGGAACCGGCGTTAAACTGTAGGTCCCTTGTGATAACAAAAAAAAATATTCAATAATTTATATCCTAACCGAAATCCCATTAAAAGGTGTACTGTCTTCTGTGAGTAAGTTGGTGAAAAAGATAACGAAACTGGTGTAGTAAACAATTCACCTAGATCAGGACGTACGAAAACTGCAACAACTGAAGACACAAAACCTGCCAATGGTCTGGAATTGAAAAAAAGGATTACTGCAGAGATAAGAAGAGTTGAGCAGTCACAGACATATTGCTGAATGTATTGCGAAGATCGCATGACTTGTTGCATTGAAGTACTTTGTTTTCTAGAATTTCCTGGACATTTTTCTACTACCCAAGTTTGGATCTTAGCCTCATATAACACAAACATCTCAAGATTTGTTTTCAGTTTTCGCAATTACACGAATTAAACCAGTTTGTTTAGTCCTAGTCAGTGGCGTATCCAGAGATTGAGTTTGGGGGGGGTAGTGGCAAGTTTTAGGCAGTTGACCTAAACTATTTATAAGAAAATCAGCGAAAGCGGGGGAGGGAGGGGTGTCGATTGATCGTAGCTCATCCATAATTCAACTTTTTTATTCTACATGAAAAAAATATAAAATAATTGCGAAGACATGTACATACAATATTCATCATAAAGTCGGAATTCTTTCCATAGTCGTGAGTATGTATAATAGTCCAGTCAATGACCATTTTTCCGTGTATTTGTCCCATAAAACACCGATTTTCATAAAAAATTGGATTTAGGTTCTACTTAGCATCTGTCTCAAAGTCTACCCTGTGGCAGGGGTTGCTTTTTCCCTGGGGGTGGATGCCACCCCTTCTTGTGGATGAAAAATTTTTCATTGAAAATAAGTACTGAAATCGATAAATTGACTAATTCTAAGCAACTTTTGTACTATGAAGTTTTTTCTGAAAGTCAATACTTTTCCACATATTCGCGGGTGAAATTGTCGGTTTTCTTTTTCGCGAATAACTGGAAAAATATACATTCTATCGAAAAAAAATTTGGCGAGCAAATTTATAGCTTATAAAATAACAAAGAAAATTGTTTATTTGTGATGTATGCATATCCAATACAAACGGAATTATTGCTTGTTGAAAGTTGACTGGTATTTTCAATCGCCAAAATGGAAAGTTTCTACGTACAATAACCAAAAACCAACGCATCTTTCGAAAACTCATAAAACTTTTTTTAAAGTCCTTTAGAAAACCTTTATTTTTATTTTTTATAAAAGTTCCTAGCATCAAAACTAAGCGTGCTATGAAGAGAATAATGTCGATTGCTATTTTTTCGTTGGAAAAAATAGTGAAAATCTCACCCTCTCTTCCACCCTATTTGAAAAAAATCGTTGTCACTTTACAATTCACTTCGCTTATGTTTTTATAATACGTTCTGAGTGTTAGACCAAAATTTTAGTTTGAAGAGAGAAAATCATTTTCGTAATTTAAAAAATCGCCTTTTCTTCAAAATAACTCAAAAACTATTAATGATACGCAAAATTTTGTGGAGTACGAAATTGTATGTTTTTTTAATTTGAAAATGTTGGCGTTTCATTTTTTCTATAGGATAAAAATTAAGTAAGATATGACTATTTAAAACTTGCGTGTCTTCGCGCAAAGTACCTTTTTTAGCCCTCTTAGCCTGATCCTTTTTAAAAATAAGATCCGAAAAAAAAATTCATTGAGATCAGCTTATAGCTCTTAAAAAAACCTACAAAATGGTTTGGTTTTGAAGGACTCGATTGCTTGAAAACTAAGCGAGTTATGGGGAAAAACCAAAAGCACATTTTTGTAGAAATTAGAATATGTATTAGTATATTGATGAGTACACATGGTAAATACCAATCAACTTTCCACAGTAAATGATTCCGTTTGTATTGGGTCAGAATACATTATAAATACACGATTTTCTTTGCTTTTTATAAGCTATAATTTTGCTCTCTACAGGTTTTTCGATAGAATGCACATTTTTCCAGTTATTCGCGAAAAAGAATCTGAAAAGGTGTTTTTTTTTTGCCTGAAAACCGACAATTTCAGTCGCTTATAAGTCGGAAAGTATTGACTTTTAGAAAAAACTTCATGGAACAAAAAATGCTTAAAATTAGTTAGTTCATCGATTTTCGTACTTATTTTTAATAGAAAATTTTTTATCCACAATAAGGGGTGGCATTCACCCCCAGAGAAGAAGCAACAACCGACACAGGGTAGACTTTGAAGTAAGTAGAATCTCAATCCAAATTTTCATACAAATCGGTGATGTATGGGATAAATACACAGTTTATACTTTTTTTACCGTCATTGACTGGACTATAACAAAAGTTCTGAATTTGTATAATTTTCATAATTTGGACCAAACGATGCGGCAACCCGCACCCCTGCTTTTGAATGAGTGAAGCCGAGGCATTGCGCGTAAACACCAATTTACTTATGCAACCGCACAAACTTTCGCATGCGATTCACTGATCTAGGTATGATCTATCTATTCTGATAAATTTCGTTTGTTTATTTATTTCTTTTATATGCTACGTGGACTATCAAATAATAAGAAAAAAATTTTTTTATTAGTTTTCGTACAATGTTTGATATATTTTATATTTTCAATTTCATTCGAAGATTTAGCGTTGCAAATTCTCTTCTGGGGGGGGGGGTAATTACTCCCAGTACCCCCCCCGTGAATACGCCCCTGGTCCTAGTAATCTTGATGTATTACAATAACTCCGAAACTGTAGCATTTAGGTATAGGGAACGATATATGAAAGATATTCAGTATTTTTCAGAAATAGAAGAATATAGTAATTCATTTTAAATAACAAATTTCATTACTTTCACAGAAAAACGAAAAATCTGACATTAATATGAATACCACTGTAGGATCGGCCATATCACAGAACATTCACAATCAAAAATTCATAAAAATCGTGCCAGTCGTTTCCATAATAGTTTAGGCATTCCATATATAAACCTCACACTGTATATACATATATTTATACAGGGTGGCCCACTCCATTCGCCTCATTGTTTCTATGAGAAAAGCAAAGAGTGGGGAAAAAAATTTTGCACAGTCATATGTGGATCCATGAGGAGCATATTTCAAAATTATTTTGAAATATATAGGGTGAGCCAAAAAAGGTACATACGAAAGTTATATTTTTTCTCATGGAACTCCCTATATTTTTTAATATTTCTAGATACTATAGACCAAATAAAGGTAAGTAACTGTTAAATTTCATATACCTAAAACTGACCGTTTCTGAGAAATTTCAAGAAATTTAAAAATAGAGACCAAAGTTAAACAATTGTTTACACCCGGTAGATAACATGTAACGAGCTGCTCGTAACTGAATTTACTGCTTAGCGGAAAGGTTGAAGTTAACTTCCGCATAAAAGTTTTATTTCAATATTGTACAGAGTGGTGAAAAAATTGCATAGAAAATTGGGCACATTTTTCATGGAATAACTTCTTAAAGTTATGGAACATCCTGTATACGATGACATGTTTTGACGCAGAATTAAATTCCCTTTTAAACTATAACAGGGTTCCCTTTACCTATCTCTTATGATTTTTACGCAAAAGACGTTTTTCTATTCTACTTATGAGTAATTTTTTTATCTTAAAAATGGAACATCCTGTATTGCAATAAAAAACTAAAAACATTTTTGAGCTCATTTTATTGAAAAATCAACAATTATTCTTTCAACAAATGCTCGAAGAGGTGCCTATTATTCTCGATGCATAAGCGAACTATTTCTCAAAATGAGTGCCCCTTTTGCGGCATGTAACGAAATGCTCTTCTTATTCGAAATTTGAGTTTATACTTGTGCCTGCATTTTGCTTGAGATACACCGTATTTGCGAAAATTTAATCTCATGCTTTTGGCGAATCAACGTGTTCCTTAATAAATAGATTTTGAAAGTGCTTTTCAATAACAATACAGGTTGTTCCATTTTAAGATAAAAAAATTAGTCATAAATAGAATATAAAAACTTTTTTTGCGTAGAAATTATAAGAGTTAGGTATAGGGAACCCTGATATAGCTTCAAAGGGAATCTAATTCTGCATCAAAATATGCAATTAAATACGGGATGTTCCATTTAACTTTATGAAGTGATTCAATAAAATATGTGCCCAAACTTTGATGCAATTTTTTTCACCACTCGGTATGATATTGAAATAAAACTTTTATGTGGTAGTTAACTTTGACCTTTCAGCTAAGCAGTAAATTCAGTTACGAGCAGCTCGTTACATGCTACAGGGTGTAAACAGTTTTTAATTTATGGTCTGTATTTTTCCAATTTCTTGAAATTTCTCAGAAACGGCCAGTATTAGGTATAGGAAATATAACAGTAACTTATACTTTTATTTGGTCTATAGTATTTAAAAATATGACAAAATATAGGTTGTTCCATAAGAAAAAATATAACTTTGATATGTACCTTTTTTGGGTCACCCTGTATATTTCAAAATAATTTTGGAATATGCTCCTCATGGACCCACGTATGACTGTGATAATAATTTTTTTCCCCTCTCTTTTCATTTCTCATAGAAAAACCGAGGCGAAAGGGGTGGGCCCCTTATATATATATATATATATATATATATATATATATATATATATATATATATATATATATATATATATATATATATATATATATATATATATATATATATATATATATATATATATATATATATATATATATATATATATATATATATATATATATATATATATATATATATGAAGTTAATACATTAGTTCTTGGCGTTTGGCGTCTCTGTTTGACCTTCAGTAATATACGTCAGTTTCCGATGGATGGCGCTGTGATTTGTTTGTATGTCATTATTGTTCTTCTTAAAAACTATGAGGTGGTTATCTGGATTCGATGTCGTTGCTCACTCGGTTGATGGACTACTGATGAGCTCGTTGAAGAGCGAAACAGAGGGTCTTGTGTTTCCATCGTGTATGGTATAGAACATGCTTCCTTGAAGGATGAATGGGAATTCCATGTCGTCTAGTCTTATGGAACTAGCTCCGTATTTATATTTGAGTCGTTGGAACAATTCTTGAATGAAAACTCTATTTTCTGATACCTACGATTAATCAAATTTCTATCAATTCTAGTTGTAAGTGAAGTTATCTTTAAAGGCTATTAATTAAGAATAATGAAAGTAGTTAAGGCCTAAAATGTATAAAATATCTTCAGGATAATAATGATTAATTATTTATCCTCTATTGAAGACTGTTTATCGACAAAGTAAAAGAAAAGTTAAGGTGGTAGGTTGATTATCACATAATATCATCTGTGTTAAATTGTTCATTCCTTTCAGTCTTAAGTAAGTATAGAAAATGTATTTTGGGCAATTTCTTAAATTCTAGGAATTAATGATCGATATTATGCATACCTTCCAAGAAGATGGATATTTTATATCACATTCGATGCAAAAACCTAAGACACTCTATCATAGTAATAGACGGGTTGTGAAAAAAGTCAAAATATGAAGTTTTGATTGAGATTTGCAGTTTATTTATAATTTTCGATCACTTGAGATACCTTCAACGGATAAGAGGCTTAGAGTTACGAAAAAATATAACTGAAATAAACTTTCAATAAAAAAGCAGTTCATTGAATAGGTAACACAAAGCAATGTTTAAAAAATCAATCAAACGTAGAAAAAGTATATTTTGTTGAGTTTCATAAACGTATTGATAGGAACATAGAAAGTGTTGCATAATCCTTATCCTTTTTCATTTGTATATTATTATTTGTTGATTTTACCTCAGATACGGTTGCTATAAATGCACTCATTATGCCCTAGGGCATTATGAGCGGGCATTATGGATCATAACGCCCGCTCATTGTACGAGGAGAAATGAAGGAACTTCCATTGATTGAATACATCATAATCCTTGTCGTATACGACTCTGGATTTCTCCGGCAATGAATTATTCGCAGCTTTGGCTGCATTTTCAATGAGATTCTTGGGTAAATTAATTTTCATTTCCATTATTTCTATATGACTACACAAAGAAAGCAGCAATGACATTCACTAAATACCTAAGATGACAAAAATATTCACAAACGTCAAAATATCAACAAATGACATGCCTACTATGAGAAGAAGAATGGAAAGTATAGGAACCGATTTTAAAACATTCATCCCTCGTGCCAAAGGCCCTAGGGCCGAATGTTTCCCTCCGGTCGTTAGGATCTATATAACGCACTTGGTACATAAATAACTATTGTTGGTTTCCTCTTAAATTCATCCGACAAATTCCAAATAGATTGTTAAATTTTCAAGGCCTACTGAGAAATCATAAAATTTTCTGTTTGAAAAGATATAGCCTATTTTATTACTCTCATTGTTCACAAACTCACTCGCCAATTCTAGCTGCTACGACAAGAAGTTGTCCTTAATACATTTTTCAATTGAATTTTATATGAGTATCCCCGAGAATTGGAACACAAATATGTTGTTTTTTAAGATTATAATTCCGTAGTACAATTAATTCCGTACCTATGACAATCTGTAACTCTACTTTCTATTCCTTAGTTTTATTTAGTTCACTCATTGTTTTCACAACACGAAGCTAATTGCGATCAACTTTGAAAGATGTTTTTTCTGCCTTGTTAGGAAAAAATATTTGTGTTTTATTTTCTCAAAGATATGCTGAATTGATTTTCTGTATCCTTTGATAAATGAAACTGTGTTATTTTATGTTTAATTACCGTTATTTTTGCAACTTTGTGCATTGAACTGGTGAGTCTGGATACATTTTATAATTGTTAACTGATTATCATGTATTTATTGTATTTAAATAGCTTTCAGTATGTGTAGAACCTGTATAAGTTGTAGATAATACTACTTTCAAACCTAATGTACGCAAATTCTCTTATAGTAAGAATAATTATAAAGTATTTTTATCTACATTTCTACTTCGACAATCAAATGTATTTCTTACGAATCTTAAGAATATGTGTAAATATGTGTACTTTGAATTATTGAATGTATACCTGTAATAAAAGCAATATCCTATCAAACATATTTCATTTCGTTATATAACAATATAATAAAAAGAACCTTGTATCAAAACAATGCTGATAGGAACACAACACTTTGTTGTATGAAACATATGTTAAAAAACAATGTTAAAAATGATGGCGTATAACTTTTATTCCGTAACTGACGTTTTTGATTTCTTTTCTTTTCAACAAATCATAATATATTCGATAATATATACAAGTAGACGATAATGAAAATTATCTTTGGATAAAGCCGATGCCAGCTCTGAACTTGCCATGGGTTATGAGCGTCCTCTAGCGGCGGAATGTAATACCAGGAACATAAAGGAAACTGTAAGTTTATAATGATAATATCGTAACGCCCTAACTAGATGTCTGCCGCTTACACTTGAATTCCATTGTTTCCATAGCAAAACTTACGTTGGTTGTTTAATAGCGACATCTGTTAACGAATGTTAGCTTTCTCTGTTGAAAAACTAGATTCGCCTTTTTCATCACCCAGGTATATTTGGTATTCTGTGGCCAAATATTTGGTTGGATATTCATAATATTCAATAGAAATTGTAGCCTGGACAGGACAGGACAATAAAATATGAGATACAAGTAATTTTTCTCGTCCAATTGACTGGATCCAAATGAAACGAAAACAAAATATATAACATTATTCAAATGTTAATTTTTCTCAACTTTTCCTAAAATTCCTTATGTTTTTTTCATCAATAAACATAAAAATTTTCAGTTTCCTTGCCTTTTCACTGTTACTTTAACATCACTCATTCTGATTAAATATTACAAATATACGATAAAAAATAAACTTAGGAAGGATATAAATAATTTATATGAAACACTTTCAAGTTACAACACAAAAATTCAGCAAATACATCACTATATTTAAATCCGTTTTTAATATTGAAAAAGAAGGGGGATATATTCATTTATTCTGAATATACAGCACTAGCGGGACCCGTCGCGGCTTCGTCCGCGTACCCATATATGTATACGTATGAATTTATTAAGATATAGTTCATATTCGTAATTGGGAAAATTCATATTTTAATAATTTTTTTTTAAACACGTACTCGTGGCGCTTTATGGTTTTCGAGCATGGTGAAGACAATTAAAAAAAGGATAAAATTTATCAAATCATTTGTTTATTTGTATAAAAATCCAATTTGTTAACATGTATTAAATTAAAATTTTCAATATAAATAATAGCCAATAAAAAAAACAGACTCACTCCTTTTTCACCCCTAAATGATGGGATTTCAAAAAACTGAGAAACTACTTTCTAAAGTTAATTTTACTTAATATTTTCGTGAAAGAGCGGGATCACTAAGTCCATTATTTTGCGAGATTCAGCCAAAAATAGCCAATATACGAAAAACACATTCCACCCTCTTTCAACCCCTAAATGATACCTCAAAAAATGCAGAAAATGGTTTTTTAATAAAATTATAAGGAACATTGTAGTGGAAGAACGGAATCGCTAAGTCGATTATTTTGCCGGAAATAGCCAATATCAAAAAAACAGACTTACCTCTTTTGCACCCCTAAATGATGGAATTTCAAAAAACTGAGAAACTACTTTCTAGAGTTAATTTTACTTAACATTTTCGTGAAAGAGCGGGACCGCTAAGTCCATTATTTTGCGAGAATCAGCCAAAAATAGCCAATATACGAAAAACACATTTCACCCTCTTTCAGCCCCTAAATGATACAACATCAAAAAATGCAGAAAATGGTTTTTTAATAAAATTATAAGGAACATTGTAGTGGAAGAACGGAATCGCTAAGTCGATTATTTTGCCGGAAATAGCCAATATAAAAAAAACAGGCTTACCCCTTTTGCACCCCTAAATGATGGAATTTCAAAAAACTGAGAAACTACTTTCTAGAGTTCATTTTACTTAACATTTTAGTGGAAGAACGGGATCGCTAAGTCCATTATTTTGCGAGAAACATCAAAAAACACGTTTTACCCTTTTTCAACCCCTTAACGGCGGAATTTTAAAAAACCCCGTCTTAGTGGGAATCTACATGATCAGACTTAACTTCCCACCAAATTTCAGAAATTTAAAAAATATGGTTTTTGCTGTAGACTGGATTCAATTTTTCGGCTTGTATTATATATATATAGATTTGAAAGATAATATTTTCACCAACCTATTGCATTTTTTCAATAGTAAGAATATATTGATATTAGTTTCTTACTTTGAAAATTCAAATAAGATGAATTCCTTCGAAGTTTTTTTTTCTATTGGAATAAACAACGTTTTTAACGAGAAAACCTCAATTTCAACGGTATCGCCCTTTTTCTAGTGTACGGATGAAAAGTTTCCATCAAATGAAGGTAATTTATTAAGTAGTCGAAAATTAAACAAGTCACCCCAGCAACTTGTTAAAAATAGAAATGTTTTTATTTTATACGTCTAAGACGTACAACTAATCGTATTCATTTTAACAGCAATTCATATCCTCTATCCAACATCTTCCCCCTGGACCATTGTCTGGCAACGCCCTTGTATACTCTCCTACATTTTTTGTTCATTCGAGTCCAACAGAATATGTATTAGGAATATAATACTTAGTGAATTGTAAACTTAAAACAATATTTTAAAATTTAAGCATTACTCAGTAATAAAAAATATGGACTTTCCGAATTTAAGAATCGTTTACAAAGAAATAAGAATCGTTTACAAAGAAACTACACGTTTTTGGTATGCTTGAAAATAGTATAACAATCAATCACTAAAACATCCTCATTAATGTTTCTATAGGTCATTGTTCCTTGAAGAACATTTTAAGTCTATGACACTTTCCAGCAGATACATGCTCTAAACGTGTAAGTTATAAAGTACTAACTTTAGCTATAAGTACACTTCCCAAAAACGGAAAAGTCTAAGCATCATCTTCAACAGAATATTCAGTGTAATCATAGGATAACCTAATACCAACCAACAAACTATATATCACATAGAAGCATAAAGTATTACTAAAAAAAATTTTCAACAGAAAAACCACTCCTCTAAATATACATATGCGTATTGATATAGTATTTCCTATGACTAGAAATTCAATAAATGAAGAAAACTTAAGTTCAACTTTCAATGGTCCAATTTAATAGACAACATTTTTATTATTACAATTTTAAATGCATGTTGTAAAAAAAAATATGAGTGCCTATATATTATTCATATATAATTGTTTCTAATAATGAGAGTACGTGAAATAGATTGAGTATATTATAATTGCACAGTAATATTAAAGTACTTATCCAATTTATGCCAGTAGTTGAAAATTGTTGAATAAAATTTGTAAATTACCTATCTAAACAATATTTTTTCGGTATTTGATAATCATTGTAGAAACCAATCAATCTATTTCAAGTAACCAATGATAAAAAATGCAACTAGGAATGAAATATCAGGTTATAAACAAGATGCAATCTATCAAAAATATCATCCTCATTGGAAAACTGAAAAAAAACCTTGCTTAATACAAACTATAAATAACACAATATTAAAAAAACCTTTACAAAACTTACATTATAGGATTAATTCTTATAGAAATATATTTCTTTTTACACTAAAGTCCATCATTTTACCATCCGAAGTACATTAAGTATTGAAACATTGAAAATGAAATGGTAAAGATTTTTATTTTATTATTTTGCCATAGATATATAAAGAATTCGAAATTTTAATTAATTTTTTAAAGTTGGATAAAATGCAAAAATTGAGGCCTCTATCAACAAAGTTTAATAAGAGAGATCATTGAATAAGATATAGATGAATACATATCATGAGTCAAAAATAAATGCAAATGAAGTTAATTGGAAATTGAACTTCTTGGGCCTCAAAGAATGCATTAAATGAAAAATATAATATATGCATAAATAAAGAATAGTTTTTGAAAATTTGGAATGTAGTCAAACATTAGTTATTGTCAAACACAAGAAGTTTCTCAAATTTCTGATTTGAAAAGAAAATCATATAAAAAATGCATGAATTATACAATATCAATTAAAACATTGTGATGCAATTCCGATTTTAATAGAAAGGAATATTGAATTTATTTTATTCATCAGTAACGTTTTTCTGAAAGAAATTGTTCATGAGTTTGAATAAAGACAGTGATAATAATAGAACCATATTATATTAAATTTCACGAATATTCCACATAATTTAACAAATTCAATTTTGATGTTGTTAGTACTATGACAAATCCATAATTTACATTTAAGTGTTTTAATCTTGAAAGAAAGTACCATAAAATTAAAAGATTAAGTTATGATACATATACATATGCATACTTTTTAGACTAATATAAAATCAATAACAAAAATATGGATTTTGCCAATTAAATTTTGAGTCAGATTTCAATGAAGTTTAAAACACATCCTAAAACAAATTATAGATTACTGAACTCTTCGAGTATATTGTAATATCTTTGGGAAAAAACAGTAAGGTAAGTTAATGTGAAGTTTAAGATAAATATCATTACATAAATATATATCTATGGAAAATGTATCTGAGTATTTTCATCAAGCATCAAAAAAATATGTCTAGTTTCAGCTTACTATGGGCGCCAAGTACATACTTGCCTGATTTAATATAAAAAACTAAAAATAATTTTTTTGTCTTCTATATTTCAATCAACATTTTGGATTTTAAACAGATTTAATAGAAGAGCACCGAATCTAAACACCTATAACCAAAATATGAAAGTAAGATAATTTCAAAATAAACTACCTGATTCGTAGAAGCATATTCTGATGATGCAGAACAAAAATAAACTATATTCGTCAGATAAATGAAAATCAATGGATACTTTAAAACTAGTCTTTCTACTCCCTTTTAATTGCTTGTGGTGCTTCAGCCAGTCCTTTGACTTTCAGTCTATCAGCCGTTTTCAAAAATGCAGGTAATTGTTCTTGACTTACATTAACCTCTCCCGCATACATAAACTCGAGAATGGCCTGTAAATGACTGTATGCTACATCTTTTAAAATAATGATTGGGTGCTTTGATGGATTTTCCTACAAAACAAGGTAATCAGTAGATAACAGTGAAATAAAACTGTATGAAAATCAATGGTTCAAAGAAGTCAAAAAAAACTGTGAGCAATATGTTTACAGACTTCAGTATCTAGATTAATTTTCTAAGAAGTCAAGGTCTAATTCTCACCTCTAGAAGGCTCTTGAAGTATGGACTACACGCAGATAAAACCATTTTATGAGCTTTACACGTTTGTCCTTCACAAGCTAAGGTAACATCCGTGAAACTTTTCTCGTCCCTTAAATGTCTGAATGAGGTTACCATATTACTTTGGAAATCATTCCACTTCAAGAAAAATTGCTGCTGATCTGCCATTATCACAATGTTGAGAAGTCTGCGAAATATAAACACATACATGGAAAAATGTTATTAATTAAATAAAGGCTAAAAATTAAAGGACGAATTAGTTCGTCTAATCACGACAGAAATATTTTTTTTATCATTCATATGGCAAATTGATACCTGAATATCGTTATATAGGGTTTACAACATTATGCTCGATCTAAAATGCTACTCACCCCAATATGAAAGAAATAAATAAGTTTTTCCTAATATTACGTTGAGTTTTAAGCAGTCATTGGCATTCTTTTTCAACCAAACGATATTACGCAAACGCTTCTGTCAGTTTCCGTCAGTTCTGTCACTCTAGTTCTAGCTCATCACTGGTGCCAACACACTTAGTAAAATATATATTATAACAATGACAGACTAATATTTCTGTCATGGTATAAAAAGAATAAAGAACAGTTACCATGTTTTCTATTGAACTACGAAAAAGATTTTCTGTACCATAAGCTAATACTACCATGATTCTACAAAAGATGGCACGGCCTAACAAAATTAACAATAACACATGATTTACCAACGAGATAATGGAGGGCAAAAGCTCTGTCTCAGTGAAGTTGGCCCAACTATCAAAACTACCTACGTTTTTTTTATGAAACTTGTCATATTAACGGAAACTTATTATAATGCATTTTTCATAACAAACGATATTTTTATTTAATATAAGCCTAAAACAAACAAAAAAACTTATACATCCAAAAATCTGTCGGTTAATAAAAATCAGCGAAACAAAATAGCAGCAAGTCACCACTGCGTTGCTTGCATCGCCTTTAAGACTGATTACTGCTTCTATACTATACGTCTTGGCATAGTGTCATCCATTGTTTTGAAGTATGTAATTCGAATTCAAATTGTTTCAAATTTCTTTGGATACCTACAGGTTCGCAAATCTCGAACGGCTCTTGGGGGATTCGATCGGAGCTTCTTCTTCATGATAAGCCACACTGTTTCAATCGGAGGTAGATCTGGACGTCCATTTCAAACATTGAATATTGTTTTCTATAATATCCAACCTTGTTGGAAGATACATTCAATATTGTTTAAACGCATTTGTTCAATTTGGGGTGTTGAGTTATTAACATTAATGTATTACAAGCATTTAAAACCCTTCCAGAAAGTGTAATTTCCCCTCTCCACTTGCTGACATGGATCCCCAAATCATAACAGAAGCCGGAAACTTAACTTTTTTTTTAGACAGTCATTCTGAAATACTTTTGTCTTTAGTTCTTATGATACGAATCCTATCACCAACGCATACTTCAAATCTGGCTTCATCACTCCAAATACTCATTGGATTTCCATTGGTTCGGAAACCATAATTTGTGTTCTTTGGCCCACGCTAGTCTGTTTTTCTTCTAATTTTTTGTCAGTAAGAGCTCTTTTGTAAAGAATTACTGAATTAAAAACGAGTAATGAAGCACTAATATAAGCTTACCTTGTATGTTTTAAATCCCAGTTTTTGGGCAGCTCTATGACAAGATGCTCTCGAAAACTTTTTTGTAGTTGCCTGATTCCATAATATTTTCAATTCGTTATAATAAGCAAGCCAATTTTCCATGATAATCCGTCTTAAGGCTCTAAAGTTTGGTATTGGAATAACGAGGGCACTTCCAGTTCTGGGTTTTAGAGTCACAGATTCAGTTTTTTTGTACAATCAAATAATATTTCGAACTATATACCTCAATGTGTTAACACTGTCAGCTATTTGGAAGCATTTTGGCTTTTTAAATGTAAGTGAATGATCACTTTTATTATTTCGTCACAAACAACATTACCAAGAGCCATTTTTAATTGTCAACAACACCAATGCATATATATATATATATATATATATATATATATATATATATATATATATATATATATATATATATATATATATATATATATATAGATATATATATATATATATTTATCCATATATATATAACATATACATATATATATATATATATATATATATATATTATATATATATATATATACCATATATATATATATATATCCATATATATATATATATACACATATATATATATAATTATATATATATAAATATATATATATATATATATATATATATATA
The DNA here is from genome assembly GCA_030704885.1 of Cynegetis impunctata. NCBI lineage: Eukaryota > Metazoa > Arthropoda > Insecta > Coleoptera > Coccinellidae > Cynegetis > Cynegetis impunctata. The sequence continues at coordinate 239,900 of JARQZK010003649.1, forward strand.
TATATATTTATATATGTATATCAGTGGCGTAGATAGGGGGGGTCTCAAGGGGATCAATCCCCCCCATGAGCCTACGAAAATTATAATAGAATTGAATAAAAGTCTTCGTATCTACGTATTTAAGAACACATGAAATTTACTTAGCACTAGCAGTTTTTTTGTACAATCAAATAATATTTCGAACTATATACCTCAATGTGTTAACACTGTCAGCTATTTGGAAGCATTTTGGCTTTTTAAATGTAAGTGAATGATCATTTTTAATTGTCAACAACACCAATGCATATATATATATATATATATATATATATATATATATATATATATATATATCTATATATATATATCTATATATATATATAATTATATATATCTATATATATATATATATATATATATATATATATATATATATATATATATATATATATATATATAAACATAAATATATATATATATATATATATATATATATATATATATATATATATATATATATTTATATATGTATATCAGTGGCGTAGATAGGGGGGGTCTCAAGGGGATCAATCCCCCCCATGAGCCTACGAAAATTATAATAGAATTGAATAAAAGTCTTCGTATCTACGTATTTAAGAACACATGAAATTTACTTAGCACTAGCACCTCTTTTGATATTATGTATGTGCAATTATATGAAAATCATCTAGATATGTTTTCGTGACGGCTGTGCACTTGAGTATTGTATAATTTCCGCGCTTCGAACAGGCCGACCAATCAGGAGCCTTGAAATGGTCGCTCGCTATAATTATGGACAGATAAATCACATGTAAAGTAAATATCTACTCATAATTTTAACATAATAATAAATCAAGAAATTGAATCGTTTTTCCGATTTTGGGTAAAGTAACTAGTAGTTTTGAGCATATTTCATTCAATATTTAATTAGTACTTTAATCGGTCACTATGAGCAGAAAACGTTTTAAAAAAAGTTCAAATGGCTCTAATAAAAAATTTATTTCGAAAGAAAGAAGTCAACCAAAATCTCCTCGCACTTCTTCTCTTTCTAAATTGTTCCATAGTGTAGTATTATATCTAAGGCACGAGCAGTTTCGTTAAAAAGTATAGGTAGTATAAAATTTAGAAGGAAAAGTGCTAGGAGATTTTGGTTGACTTCTTCCTTCGTGAATAAAATTTTCCATTTCACATACGTTCTTTGGTTCTAGTGAACGATTAAATTACTGTTTACATTAGAGGAGAGTGACTTCTGCTCATAGAAGATTTTAAAACAATATTTAATATTTCGAATATTTTTTGGGGTAGAGTATGTATCAAAATATGACTAACTCAAGTTATAATCAATAATAATTTTACTGAAAGAAAAAATTATTGATATTTTTGATATCTAAATAAAGAAAAGGAGGAGGATATTTTCTGAAAGAAAGTCTCCCGGAACTGTAGGATGAATATTTATAATTTTCTCAGAGGGATGAATATACCTCAGAAAATTGGTAATAAGGCTTGCGAAAGTAACGCCCATTTGGGACTATATTAATTTATTAAATTAAGGAATGAAAAATTTCTGGCTTCAATGGATAGGTGAATGAACAAAAATCCAGCGACAAAACATTTTTATCGCGATTGTTCAATTAGTTATGCAACTGTTAAACTATAAATCTGATAATTTTTTCCCTTTTTGGAGCTAAACTGCAGAATAGATCCCCGATAAAAAAATTAAAAATTAAATTTTTTAGTTTTTTACTTAGGTGCAAAATTGAACACTTTAATTAATCGTTTTTTTCTTGATTCTCTTAAAAACAACGCATTCGTTTATAACAATTTTTTAAACAATAGGAGATGAACATTGAAAAAAAAACCATTTCCTTGTAGCTTCCAATAATAAAAAACGGATCATTAAAATTATTAAAATAATTTCATTGTTATGTTGCAAAACCACGTAAATTGTTAATAAACAACTGAAAAATTAAAATTTTTCATTTTTTCAATAAGGATTTACTCTGAAGCCTTATAATAATAGCTCCAAAAATGAAAAAAAATCTCAGATCTATAGTGAATAGTTATCACCCTCACAATTTTCATGTTCAAGTAGGTACCAAAAAATTGTTAATTAACTATTGCATAACTGATTGAAAAATCACTATTATCGCCGGATTATTGCTCGTTCGCCGATTTTCATATTTAATATGGTTACTTAATGTTTATTGTTGAAGTGTCCTTAATGGTCGTGACTTGCGCAAACCAAATAACCCGTTTGCGGCAGTATTTTTACCTCTCTGAAAAAATATTGATCCTACAGTTCCCTAACTTGGGTCTTTCTTTTGGGAAATTTCCTCTTCTTTTCGAATCTTTCTTCAGATTTCAAAAATCTCGATTAATTTTTGACATATTGGCAAAAAACCGAACAACCGAACCCTTTTTCAGGAAATGGTTTATAACTTTCACATTTTTCGCGAGTGAATTTTCATTTTTCTGAAAAACATCTACATGCCATTCCAAATCGAGTGACGCCTTTTTCGTATTTTTCCGAGTCTGCTGAAAAAAGTTGCACAAAAAAGCACTTGTTGACTCGACTAAATAGGTATATTAGAAAGATTTTCAGTGTTTTTCAAGCATGATTCATACGAAATTGACAAGGCAGCTGATCAATTCATCAAAACTGACGAGCTTTATCGAAAATTCCAGCCACACCTGCTGTTTTCGTTAGTTGAAACTGTGGAAGAAATATTTCATTCGTAGAGGCAATGTTAAGCCTAAACATTCAATAAGAGAGCTGGATGATTGCCTAGAAATTTTTTTTTCGAATATCATGTTGCTCAGAATATAAGCTACGCTGCCGGTATCGACGTTTGAGGCGAATAAAATCGATTCAAAGGAGCACTATGAAAGAAATGGACTTGTGATGACCCTTCTGAATAAATGAAATTCATTGCAAATTAAAAACTCATGTTTGTCAAATTTTTTGTTATGGTTTGGCTGCTCTGGCAATTAATCGTGACATTGGAATCTCAGCTGACGAAGTCATAAATGGATTGTCAAAAAACGCTGGAAACTAGATTTTCTGCTCTAATTTTCCCAAAAATATTTTCAATGATGTATATATCCAATTAAACATAATTCAATTTTTCACTGTTCTTTAAGTAATTTTTTCGAATTCTAATAATTTGAAGTTTTTGCAATTTAATTTAACTTTTCTGCTTATTTTGTACTACCTATATGAAAGATTATTTCTATCAACAAAAATAGAACTTTAGAAGAAAAACTTATGAAATTTTGTCATATCCCCCCCCCCATCGCAAAAAGCTATCTACCCACTGATGTATATATATATATATTTATATATATATATATATATATATATATATCTATATATATATATATATATATATTTATATATATATATATTTATATAAATAATATTCATGAAAGAAAAATGAGTGCAAGTAATGTAGGAATAAAATTTGCGTTATTTCAAGCAAATGATAGACGTGTTATTCATAAAAAGCATTGAAATTAAATTATTTAATCATTCTGAAAAATATACGAATTCCATTTACTGAAAATAAATAATATAATAATAACTCTATTATTTTCGATTTATTTTCAAATGATTTCAATTAGTTATGGCATCCAATCAGCAGACGTTATTTATTATTTAATTTAATAAGTTGATAATTGAAATTTGATTAGGAAATAAATGAAAATGTCGATTCGTTGATATCGCTTGAATTATTTGATTTCATTTCGGTGTGAGCAGGTTGAAATATTCATGAATTACAATTTTTAGATGAAAGAATGATGCTTAAGTTCTAGTATAAAAATCTTCGAATCTGATGAATATATACATGGTAATAATGTACAGGGTGTTCTTTAATATCATATACGGAAGAGGTAATTCTGTGAGTTATTCCATGACTTGAAATTTATATACGTGAATAAAGGTCAACAAACACTTTAAATCAACGTTGAAATTTCAAGATTTTTGAAATTTTTTTTTAACTCGATTTTTTTTGATTTCCCGATAAACATCGCAGATACGAAGTAGCTACAAGTGACCAAACCGTTTCTAAACAAAACAAAGAAGTCATTTTGAATTTTAAAACGTACCAGAGGCATACCGCCGAAAAATTCATGGAAAGAAAAGGGTGCATGACTCCTTCTTCTTCTTATAGCGCCGTCTCCCTGCGGAGGTTGGCGGTCCAATTAGCTATTATGACTCGAGAAACTGCACTCCTGAAGTTCTCTGTAGAGGTTCGTCCAAGCCATCTCCTCAGATCCTTGAGCCATGAGGTTTGGCGTCGTCCTATTGATCGTTTCCCCTGGACCTTTCCCTCGATGACCAGTCGGAGGGTTTCGTACTTTTCACCGCGCATGATGTGCCCGATGTATTGGAGTTTCCTCTCCTTGACAGTTGTCATCAGTTCTAAAGATTTGCCCATCATGTTGAGGACTTCGATGTTTGTCCGTCTTGCTATCCATGATATCCGCAATACTCTTCGGTACAGGTACATCTCGAATGTATCTATACGTTTTTCCATCTCCTGGTTAAACGTCCAGCTTTCACACCCATAGAGCAGGACAGGAAAAATATAACACCGTAACAATCGTACACGGAGCTGAAGGCTCAGATCGCGAGATGTAAAAAGATTTTTCATGTTAATGAAGGATCTGCGAGCCTGCTCGATTCTTGCCTTAATCTCAATTTTTGGGTCACATTGTTCGTTGACGATAGCGCCTAGGTATCGAAATGTTGGTACTTGTTCGACAAGTTTATCATCTATATATAAAAGGGCGGGTGTTGGTTGTTCAGAGAAAACCATGAGCTTCGTTTTTTTGATGTTCACGAAGAGGCCGAAACGCTGGCTATGCTCCACGATGCGATCCATAGCTCTCTGTGTGCATGTAAGGCTGTCGGCTATTACCACGGTATCGTCTGCATAGCGGAGGTTGCTGATTCTTTTACCGTTCATCTTGATACTTATGTCGATGTCTTCGAGTGCTTCTCTGAATATAGTTTCAGAATATAGGTTGAACAGAAGGGAAGATAAAACGCAGCCTTGTCGTACACCCTTCTGTATTGCCATTTTTTCAGACATTGCCCTATCCACTCTTACTTGTGCATTTTGGTGCCAATATAGGTCGGTAATAATACGCAGGTCGCCGCGGTCTATACCCGAATCCTTTAGGATTTCCGTCATTTTCTGATGCGATACGCAGTCAAACGCTTTTCTATAATCAACGAAGCAGGCGTATACATCAACATTCATGTCTCTACACCTTTGTGTTAGAACATTCAGCGAAAAAAATGCCTCTCGACTTCCTAATCCTTTTCTAAAGCCGAACTGAGAGGGGTCAATCTGTTGTTCGCACTCGCATAGATTCGGGCGTGAATGATCCGCAGGAAGGTTTTCATGACTCCTTAAGATAATAAAATATTTCTTCCGTTTGAAGGTACATGATATTTACAATTACCATGTATAGTGTGTTTGGATTCTGATATCTTTTTGACAGTACTATCATCTAACCTCGGTAACTGGTTAGTAGGTTTCTTTATATTCCACCATTGCTTTGTGATAAAGTGTGAAACAAATGTTTCGGAAAATGCTGACGATTGAGGTTAATAGATCCCTCAATTTGAGATGAAAATATGAATAAAAACTTTTTAGTTCTACTCTTAATGATAAACTGAATTAATATTTCAATACAATATTTCGATTGCTCTACAAAATATGTTCATAAAATGCCGAAATGGCCATCACACCATTGCTTGGTGCAAAAAATTGATATCTGCCTAGTAATCAATATATATTATAAAAAAAAGTGTACAATGTGGTGCCGCTAAAACTCAGAAATGAGTTCCGGTACGATCAAGGTTATATGGTGTGGTAATCCTCTACCTCCCCTCCATGAAGAAGGTTGCGGTTTGTACCTGAAGGGCGTGCTTTTGAATATATAAGTAAGAGCTGGAAATTAGCAAAAAAATCGGCCGCAGCCGCATTCCCCTGAAATATAGGAATTTAGGTTTTTTTTTTGTTTAAAATTGTAAAGGTTAGAAAATTCATCAAGTAAAGCCAGGGTTGAAGAAGGTTGCAAAACCGTATTACTTCCCAAAATGAATTATTTAGCTAGAAAACAAAAATGTACCCCATCCCCAAAAAATATTAATAAACGTATTTTGATTGATTGATTGCTTCGCTCTGTAGAAGTTCTAGAACATTCGAGAGTATTCGACAGCATTTCAGAATATTCTGAAATCTTGTGGAATGTTCGGTAACATCCCAGGTCATTTTTGGACATTCCAGAACACTCTCGAATATTGTAGAATATTCTGAACCATTCGAAGCCATTGGTGGGGGATATAAAGAAACATCCGTGAGTTGGTACGTCTGTTTCATGTAGGTACTCGTGGGACAAAGGCTAGTGAAGTACCTGCAGTTCTTAAATTAATGGTTTTAACCACAAGTGTGATAGTATGTTGGAATCGTTTTCTCGGAAGGAAGATAGAAATGCTGAAATACACAGAATGTCCCATTAATAATGTTGAAGCTGACGTAACGTCACCGACAACAAGAAACTCATTGAGTAGCATAATATTCTAAACAGCTGCACCAATTGGTTTAATTTATAACCCCAAAATTACGACTCTTTACTACTCCGAGATATTTCTTGTCACATATATATATATATATATATATATATATATATATATATATATATATATATACTTATATATATATTTTTTTAAATTTATTTATTTATCGGAATTAACCGGACTAATTATACCCTTCAATAATGTTGACTGTTCGGTTATTACATCATGCAAGTGAGTGGTTTCCATTCCCGTTTTCACGTGCCGCCCATGTTTCCATTACATTTCGTTGCATATAACATTTCCGATATTTTCGAATTAATGAACTTTGAACAAGGATTTATCGTTTTTGCAGCCCAGATTTCAGTGTGAAAAATAATTCCCTCTTTATATGGTCCGATGCGTTTCGACTGACAGGTTTGTGGAACGGAAAATTCTCTTTGTTTTTCCTGTTTCCGGCATTCGAAAAAGTTTCAGCTGTCATACTGATAACGAGTTACCTATATTGGTGAATTGGGTAACGTTTGTCGTAATCATCATCTTCACAATTTAGCTTTGCGATGTATTGGTCGAAGTATAAACTAACAAAAACGTATATACAAAGTTCATAAAATGTGGAAAATATTTCATCGTCTCAGTGACAGATAACAGCAGAATATAATTTTCTTAAAATGCTAGAGCGTTTTGGGTTGAAAAACCAAAATGAAAATAATTAATTTTATTGAAAACAAAAATCGGGTACTTCAGAACCATGCTTTAGTGGCAAAATGAAATAACAATTAGATAATAATTTATTTTATTCAAAAAATGGAAAACTCTATCGCAGCGAGCTGCATTAGAAAAGCAGGTCTTCACAACGCGTCCAGTTTGAAAAATCTATCCATTCATTCGTGATTTTTGTACCAAATCCAAAAAAAAAAATTGGCTGATAATGTGTAAACAATACTTGCTTCCTCTCCGATGGTTCAACCCCCAAACCAATTCGTCCCATCACCAATCGCATCCAAGATATCAT
>JARQZK010003649.1:250000-252500 GCA_030704885.1 Cynegetis impunctata
CTACAAGAGGTGTTGAAAAATACACCATAGGCGAAAATTTTTAGGATTTCAAGGTCAACCGCCTCATAATTTGAAGAAAATCAAAGTAAAACAAGCACCCTAAGCTATTAATTTCTTTTCACGTTCGAGTGTCTACCTTGAGACCTACAACTCCTATTTACTATATTCACAAAAACTCTTCTCAGTCAATTGATCAATTCATCTATTCATCAAATTTTTTTTTCTTTCACAAAATAGGAACTTTCCTACCTACTTAACGAATTTTTTAACAGCTGGTGAGAGCAAATAAAAAGTTATTATATATTTTTGAAGATTAGCGGGATTCTGCGATCTTTAACGTTAGCAAAATGATCTAATATCCTCATAAAGTTTTTTGTCTTTCGCCAAAAGTTTTACCAATTTCTTTTCAATAGACAACAAACTAATATTTTTCAAACGATCCTGGCTCATTGAATTTCGTAAATAAGTTTTAATTATCTTAAGAGTGGAAAACGAGCGCTCTACGGAAGCCGATGTCACCGGGATAGAAACAATTAGACATAAGAGTTTATAAACTTGGGGTAATTCTTGATTCAAATCATTATCAAAAAGATATTTAATAGTCCTCACATGATTTTCATTTTGCCCCAAAATTTCATTGTCATTATAAACAACACACAGTTCACTTTTTTATGGCCACCTTATCAAAAAAAGTGTATTTTTGACATAAATTTTCCAAAAGGTTATCTGAAAAATTAGCCGAAAATCCGGTAAACAAATTTTTATTGAGTAAGTCGAAGAAATGCAGTTCTTTCAAATCAGAGAACCTTATTTCTATTTGACCCCTAAAAGTATCCAAAATTTCATCAAATATTTGCTTATAGTGAAGCTCCATATCTGCGTAACTGAATTTCTTTCGTTTTGGGCTAAATTGAGTCGTATCATCAGTAGTTTGAAATACAGAAAATAGTTTTTTAAAATGAACTTCTGCACGAAATTCTGAAATTTTTTCCAAAAGAAACTTGAGCCGATTTCGTGAGTAAATTACATCTGAAAACTTGTGCTGTAATATTTGAAAAACTATTTCTGTTTGTTCAAAAATTAATTTGAAGATGTTTAAAAAATATATAAATTCTTTATCTTGTAAGTAAGATATTAATCCACGTGCGGTATTTAAAGTTACTTTATCGGTGAAAAATTCCTCACTTTCAACTATAGAATTAAATCCTCAAATTCTAAGCGGCCCCAAACAGAGACATTTTCTCTAGTAAAAAGTAAACACTGCCAACAAAATAATTTATTTTTTACCTGTGATCCGGTTAGGCAAGGATGTCTCTCATAATTTCTTGTATTAAAACCGCGGTTTTGTTGTCTGTTACGCTGCATCAAATTGTTTAATCCAGGGGTAGTTCGCAATGTTTTTATCAAAACTTTATCCTCATAACTTAGTGCACTAAAGTTATGGGATAACAAATATTCCACTAAGTCACCATTGAAATTTTTCAAATTAACTTCAGTAACCAAACTCATTTTAAAACAATACGCGAGCAATATAAGTAAACAAGCTGTTTTCGGCCATTAGTCACTACGATCACACTACGATTAAATTAATGCTTTCCAACGAATTCACTCGATTTTACCCGAAATTGTATAGTTGTGATTAGTCGACATTGTATGAGACTCAGGCTCCATCGGTGTTGCCATTTACATGTGTTTTCTATTGCAATGAAGTATTCATTGGCAGTATACGCACCGTTGTTTGCTTTTCTGTGGCAGGCATAATGAACGTTGAGAATATACCTTTATAAACCTCCGCAGCGTTGCCACAAATCTTGAAATGAATGAAATGCAGTAAATGTAAATACCATTATATAATGTAGGTTGAAAGGAAGGTAGGTGCATATAATAATATGATTTTGATTAATATGAATGCTGACTCTTCAATATAATATATTAGTGATACACGGAATATATTTGAGGAGGAGGCTTAGCCTCCTTAGCCGCCTTTGAATAGCCATCCCTGATATATATATATATATATATATATATATATATATATATATATATATATATATATATATATATATATATATAAAGATATAACAAAAAACATTTTTAATAAATGTGCGTATATTTAAAAATTCACAATGACGTGAATAACATCATATAAAAATATGAACTTGTAAGATCTCTTAATTCCCATTGACGTCTATTATATAGGTTCAAAGTGCTTCGATTCAATAGAATTATTCTTTGATATTTCTCAAATTTGAACTGCTAATGCTAAATCATTCACTGATATAATCAAGTGAACAAGGTAATAGTACCTCAGGAAGTTTGGATAGGAGCTTGTGAATAATTATAGCGTAGCGCATTTCAGTTCTTATCGAGTGAATAGGCAACAGACAGGTGTGAGTTAATTTAATCTCCTCTATAAATTACCAAGTAGGTATTCCAACTGTGGAGATTTATAGGCTTAATGAACGACATGAGGGGTTGAGTTGTTAGTGTCTATTGGGCG
>JARQZK010003649.1:255000-302500 GCA_030704885.1 Cynegetis impunctata
AAGTAAAATTGACCATATTGGATTTTGGTCTAAGAAGAGGAAGTTTACTTTGACAAAGAATATCAATTAAAACTACCTCTATGTTAATGTGGTACCCATGGTTATAACCGCTCAAAAACCATTTATACAATACAAAGTGAACAAGAAAAATTCTTCAACAATTTAAAAAGTTATCAAACAACTTTTCAGTCCTGACAGCGATTGGTATTGGGGAACAATAGGAAATTTGTTAGTTCACTCTGAGTCAAATAAGCTGCGCTGATGAGATCTAGTAACATTGAAACAGCTGTATGCAGATTCTGAGTCGAGGTGACTTGACGATTTCTATAATTCGCTGTTGGATTGTGAATGTTAAATTCTAGTCGCGGAATACATATAACCAGCTCTCTTCTTTATCCACTTTATGGAGTATATTAATTGGTCAACTTGTATATTTCTCATCATAATTCCTCTTTTTAGCCACTAATACAATTTCTGTGTATTATTTGGAAAACACGGTCGGCTACAACCATGTTTGAATATGAAAAACTTATTTCAATTTCACGTAATTGCAAATCCATCGAACGCAGAACAACGGAAAACAAATTTGGCACATCACTTCCGAATGGTTACTTCAGAACAAGGGCGAATGTATAGTGTAATAATGAATGTAATATCCGGTTATTTTTAGGTTTTCTCGGAGATTGCCCAGAAAGGAATGAAACGGAAAACGAAAATGCAATGATTCTTGACTCTCTGAAGCTTGTTCCTGAATCTTCAGAAGTACAAAAGGACCATTGGCAAGAAAGGATGAATTGATTAAACATTAAGATGGAGAAACATCAAACTACTTTCAGCTTTCTATACCTGACATATCAATTTAGTTGTTGTATTGACTATATAAATATTCATTTTCAAATGGTCAAGTTTGTTTGATAATATAAATATAGTTATATTAAAACAATGGTTTATAAAAACAATTTACACATTTATTAAATAAAATACTCACCTTCTGGTGAAATGGAAAAAGAACTCAATTAACTATTTGAAATAAAAAAAAATGGATAACAAACACAGTTTTCAAATTTTTTGCAAACCATCACATATACTGATTAGGGGGCATCCATTGATTACGTGAGGTGTTTAGGGGGGGAGGTAGTCGAGAGAAATCTAACTCAATCTCACGTGGGAAAGGGGGTGGTCTCGGCAAATATCACGTTATTTTTTTTCCGCAAGAAAAGGTATAAAATTGCGAGAAAACTGGGATAAATTGGGTAAAAAATATTTCTCTACTAAAATATGGCTAAATCATCCATATTAATATTCATCGCGGCTTAATTATGCACTGATAGAAGAATTTATTAACTACAAATAAATTAAATTTGTTTGGAAACAATTTACTCATTTATTAAATATGAAAAAGTATTTTGCCATCATCATTCGTTAATTATTAATTAATATTTATAGCAGTAAATAAATTTTTTTTGGAAAGAATATTTAATTTTCGTATACTGTACGATGGGAAGATTATTCATAAAAATAACGCTGAAACCTTTTATAATAAATATACGATGCACTAATAATTTTCACTGAAAAAAAAATTCTGTATGGCTTATTACAACAATTGTTTTATTATTAATTCTATTTTCTCCACATTTCAATAATATATTACTAATTTACTTGAAATAATAGAATTTTTGATTGAAGAATAAAAAGTGTTAAAGTAGTATTCACACTTGTGACCATACATGAGTTTCCATTGATTTAATTAGGGTAAATATTTTTTTACAAATTTTAGTTATTCCTATTTAGGTATTTTATTGTTAAATCTCATTGTGATTCTATGCTACGTCATTAAAAATATTAAATACTAGTATTGAATAGAAAAAATTATAAGAAAATTACATAATAAATACGCATTTGAAAAAACACGTGAGATTCGAGAAGGGGGAGGGGGTCGAGCACAATCTCACGACATCTCACCAAGGGAGGAGGGGGAGTCAAAAAATCGCCAAAATTATCTCACGTAATTAATGGATGCCCCCTAACGTCATACATAGTACTTCCCTACGTCCATTCCAACTCAAAATGGCAGCCTTCAATAGTAGGTATGGTAGGTACATCGTTCAGTAAATATACCGTTTTTAACCCTTTCCGGCCCAAATTATTTTTTTGTGAAAAAAATATTATGTATGGTTTGATAATGGTTTATTAGAGATACTCGAAGAAAATGAAACAAATTTCAAGATAAAAAAACACAAGGATTATCCTGCAGGATGTAGTCAATCCACATAACCAGTAGGAACATATAACCAAACAATATAACCTATTTTGCGTAATATAACATGAAACAGTTTTCTTCATGTTTCAAACACAATTCTACTTTGCACGCTGAAAATTTCTTACAAATCATAGAACTCATCTGCATGAAGATTTTCTAAATATTCAGTTATTGGGTTCCCAACCCTCCCGAATTGCCCGGATGACTACGGTAATAATGATCAACCTCCCGACTTCCCGGGGTGACTAATTTCCCCAGTTTTTTATAAATTATACGCAACCGCACTCTACTAATCAAACTTCGATTTTTAATGATTATGATTTTGTGGTAAAAAAACTGTAGTATATATAAATTGAAAATAAATAAATGATTGACATTTTCTTCAACCCCCTCCCTACTAAGCTCCTTAAAAAAATTTCCCGGGTTGGTCCTTTCGAAAATTGGCAACCCTATTCAGTAGGTAGGTACTCCAAACTTGCTTCCTCAGAACTAAAATAAGATAACACGATTACGTAAGTGCCCAGTGGTCACTCCAGGAGACCCCAACAAAATTAGTAATTTCGAAAGAAAGGAAACATTTACGTTCAATATATTCATGAAAATGCATAAGTAAGATATAAGTAAATAACTTTGGAGCCATTTTTCTACCATTCATAAATAAAAATAACAAATTTACACAGTTTCAGCAGATCCTCTAAGTAGTGTCCAACTATAGTAAACAAATGCACGTTATACCTACGCGCTTCGACTTATTTCGGTCTGTCTTCGATGAACACGTAAAATTTTGCTATGTTAGACAACCCACAAAACACACTGGTATACTGAAATAGCCAACGAGCAGTTTTACTCATGACTAACAAACTGTGGTCTTCCTAGCTAACCAGTTGCCCTGAAAGGGTTAAACATCAACTTTAACATCGAGAAAAATATTATTGAATAAATTACTTTAAATAATAATAATAACCCCATAATAATAGACAATATGATAGATTGAAGGTTTCAGAAATTCAATTAGCCAGGTGTACCTCCTTACCAAAAATAATATCAAATATAACAGCTTCACTCTCATCGGGAATTCGAGTAAAAAACTCAAATCACTTTTATCTAAACACAACATCAATAATGCTTATCGTACTGGAAATAATTTAGGAAATCATATGAAAAATAATAAATCAAAAGTTCACAAAAACAATGAATCAGGACTTCATAAAATTGATTTTGGTGGTTGTGGTAAATTTTACATTGGTTGAACTTTCAGAACCTTTCATACCAGAATTTCAGAATACAAACGTAGCTTTAGTAATCAAAAGACTGATTCACATTATGCAAACTTTCTAATCCTAGAAAATCACACATTCAATTTTGACTATGAAATATTAAGTGCTGAAATCCGGAGAATTAAACTTAATTTTTAAGAATCATTACAGATAAATATATACAAACATTCATGTGTCCTATTGAATAGCTACATTGATTATACTACAATCACCTTCTGAATATTTTCAAAAAGAACCTAACTACCTGAACTTAAGCAGTTTAGAATGGGTTATTTCTAGTTTTCTAATTATTTGTAACCACCCTTCTATTTGCTCTTTCTACACAATTTGTCATGTTTTTATTTGTTGCCTTCAATATAATCGAGAAACATATTCAGTTTGAATTTAGTATCTGAAGAAGGTGAAGTTTCACCGAAACATGCATCATGCGTCTTTTATTTAATAATGTAAAAATTATTTTCACAAACCATTGTTTTGATATGTTTATTAATTCATATCATGTATTGGCCCAATCAATCCTAAAAAATTATATAGTTTTCTATTTAGATAAAACATAAACTGCTCTATCCTCTTCTAAGAAACAAATACTAAGTTTTTCATGATCTGATATGCCACTTTCAGTTGTCCAATCCTTCCCTGGGAGAGGAAAGCCCTCCAAATCAATAAATGACAATCCAGTCAATATTTCTGTGTCACACGATTTTTTCCTGTCTTTGACCAAATGTACCAGAAAAATTGACCTTATCATGGAGATTTGGAACAGCTAGATCGAGTAGGATCTCCAGATGGACGAAAATTGGTGTACGTGGCAGCAGATTACTAGCTTCAGCCCTAGGGTCCAAAAATCAACCCATAGATTCGAATATTAGCCACAAAGATTCCTCATGTGTTGCCCTACAGTCTCTCTGTGAGTTAACGTGGTGAAACGTACCGTTCAAGATTGGTTATATGGGAAAAAGGAAGGAAACACACGTGTTTCATTCCTCCCTGAAGTATGTGTCAGGGAGGCGGGCAGCTTGAGTTTGGGATTAACTCCTTCAGCCAGATCAGAGGATACACTTGTATGTACAAGTGCATTAAGGATAGGTGAGACGGAATATTTATGGAACATAGGAAGTGTGGGTAGGGTTCAGAGGATTAATACTGGCCCAGCATTCGCCTTATAGGTTTGCAAGCAGTGACTAATATTACCATGAGGAAACCGCTGAAAAAAACTCATGGCAGACCAGTCGGCCCTGGGGTTTGAACCCGAGACCTCTCAAATACTAGCCAGCGTACGCTAAGTACTCGACTAACTAGCTTGGTAGGTTATATGGGTGGTATTTCTCTCATATATACGACGATATTTGAGAGAGTAAGAGCGATTGTGGGCGAGGGAAGTGGAACGATTGGAAAGTCACTTCGTCAAGAATGTCAAGAGACATTCAAATGCAACAAGGGATGAAGAACTATGTCAAGGGGTGTGTACTTTGAAGCATAGTGAATATCAATCAACTGGTTATTGATTACCGAGAAAGTTTAAATACTTCTCATATCATCAGAAATTATTAATCTAGAGGCTTAGTATAGTGTTGTATGAGCGTCTGCTTCATTTATCTAATCATAACATATTTTCAAATATTATAAACATTAATGATAGTAATGATGCTTTATATTGATATTTCTTTGAAACACCTTGAGGAACATCTATAGCATGTCAAACTCTAATTATTATTACTAGGACTATTTAGTCTTGTCCACAAGTGATTTTTTGTTCAACTTTTTTCAGCAGTCTCGGAAAAGTTTGAGCAAGATGTCATTCAGTTTGGAATAGTATTTAGATGTTTTTGAGGTAAATAAAGTTCCGCACGCCAAAATTATAGAAGTTATGAACAATTTACTGAAAGATAAAAGGAGGGGTTTGGTTTTTTGTAAATATCTCAAAAAATAATCGTGCGTTTCGATATCTGAAAAAAATAATCAAAAAGAGGAGGAAATTTCCTGCCAGAAAGTCACAACTCCTGAAACTGTAGGACCAATGTTTATAGTTCTACCAGGAGGGTGAAAATATGGGAGAAAATGGGTAATCTGGCTTGCGCAAGTTTTAAGTGGACACTTAAAAAATAAAAAATAATTTAACAATATTAAATATGAAAATTAGGAAATGAATTCAGGCACTGACTGGATAGGTGAACGAATAAATAATTATCCGTGATAAAAAAATTTTATCCTGAATTTTCAATTATTTATGCAATAGTTAATTAATAATTTTTAGCTGCTTGAAAATGAACATTGCAAATGTGATAACTGTTAAACTATAGATCTGAGATATTTTTTCTTCCTTAGAGCTTATTGAGATGCTCCAAAATAGATCTCCCTTGAAAAAATTCTTCAGTTTTTATTTACGATACAATTTACATAGTTTTAATAAAATATATATTTTTAAATAATTTATTTTTTAATATCGGAAGCTGCATGGAAATGGTTTTCTTCTGAATTTTTATCTACTATTGTTTATAAAATTGTTATAAATAAATGGGTTGTTTTTAAGAGAATAAAATTTTTTTGTATGATTTATTTAAATTTGAAACTAGGTACGTGAATTGTTGATAAAAAACTGAAAAATAAAATTTTTTAAATTTATTCCAAGGGGATCTATTCTGAAGCCATTTAAAATTAGCTCCAGGAAAGAAAAAATATCAGCTCTATAGTTCAATTATCACACTTCACAATGTTCATGCTCAAGCAGCAAAAAATTAATGCATAACTAATTGAAAAATCTCGGAAATAATTGTTTGCCACCGGATTATTTTTATATTGTTAAATAATTTTTATTGTTAAACTTGCACAAGTCATATTATGGACCCTCTGGGAAAATTAAACATTGGTCGTACAATTCCAGGGGTTAAATATTCTCTTAGGAAATTACTCTCTTCTAATCTTATTTTAGATATTAAATATCTCAATTAGTTTTTGAGATATTTGCAAAAAACCAAACCCCCCTATTTTCTTTCAGTATATTGTTTATAACTTTCACAATTTTCGCGAGCAAAACTTATATTTTTCAGAAAATATCTACATACTATTCCGAATCGAATGATACCTTGCTAATATTTTTCCGGGACTACTGAAAAAAATTGAACAAAAAAGCCCCTGTTGACCAGACTAATTAACGTATATATTTCCATATAATCAATCAAACACTACGGTTTCTCTTGATTAATTATCAACATCGCTAAGCTCGGCTATGAACTACCAGCCTCTGCAATCAATATACTACTTTACTGCCTAGTTAAACAAATAACTTATCTTCATAAATATACCACAACTGGTTGGCGAAATAAATTTCACTATTAACGTCATTTTATTTGGAGATAAATTTTAGTAGATATACAGTAGCTATATTTCTTTCTGTTCATTTTACGTATACTCGAATTATCCTGCAGATTGCAACGAAGTACATAATGCTGACTGCTTTATATACGCCTGGCAGGTGAATTCGTGTTCATTTTATTGGTCTCCTTCAAAATTACGTTTTTACCACAGCAGGGTGGATTAACCCTGCCTGGGCCCCTAGGCAACAACCCTGTCTGGGCCCCAGGTCTTTTCAAGTTGATAAAGGGATGTAAGTAACTTCCAGATGATCGACTCCAGGTATCCTGTTACTTCAAAGTATCATGTGATATTGCAACAACATGGTTACTTTGACTTGATGCTGCAGCATCACCTTACTTGACTCGTTAGCTTTATTGAAATGGTCTTAATGAATAGGTTATAGATAAGTGATGAATGATGATCCAGGTTGCATGATGGGTTTGGAATGAGAAATGAGACAGGACGCGGTTATTTTCAATTTAATCTTGTTAAACGCAATAAAATACAATAAACGAAAGAAAACATTTTTGTGAAGTACAAATTGGAAAAAGTCAACTTTCAAGATATTTATTGGTTCTGTACAGTACAGTAAGTTTAAATATTATCGTTTAAAACATCTTGGAAGTTGACCCTTTCTAATACATCATTTTCAATGGCCATTATCGACAATGAATTCAAACGGTTCTGAGACATTGTTGAACGAAGACAGTTTATTAGTTCTACTTCTCGATACTAGATGGTTCTGTACGTATGAAGTATTTAATCAGTTGACAACATGCGTCGAAAGAAAGCAATAATATTGTTGAGGAATTTCATACCAATTTTCAAATGAAATTTTTATTCGTTGAATTTTTTTTTCTTGGTGCGTGTACGAGCCCCCAGTCGATGCGGGGCCCCTAGGCAGTTGCTTACTCTGCCTAATGGTTAATCCGGCCCTGCACCACAGTGAGTTAATAAAGTGCAGTTTGGCGAAAAGCATTTACGGTTTAACCCGCGTTTGGCGTATTTCTATTTGTGTTATTTGAGTTGATAAGTTTCATGTTTTAGGTATTTAATAGAATATCTTTGGGTGTCACACACTTATTGTATTTTTCATATCGTTCTCGGTTTCCCTCTCCAATTTTATGATCACGCAGTAGCTGCAAGTATTTGCTCACTTCGTTGGAAGTTGGTCAGACTTTATATACATTTTTCATTTCAATTTAAATTTCCATATAAGAAATATGACGAGAAAACAGTTCAGAAACACAAATAAGCAAAACTATGAGAGAGAAAGACAAAATAATAAATATAAAAAATGTTTGTGTCAGCTTGTTTATATCTTTCAATATTTCATATAATCATTTAATAATTTTGTTTATTGTGCACAAGTATAAGTATCACTACATATAAATAAATAAACTGCACTCTAAAATAAAAAAACCCAAATTGACGGTTAGGTTGGTGTTGTATGTATTGTTTCATATTACCTACACATGCCAATTGTTGCCGGTATATCTTAATATATGTGGCGTAAGCTCCAAATAACTTTAATAATATAATGTAAAATATAAGAGATATATGCAATTAATCAAACAAAAATACATACGTACATACATTAAATAACAGACAGCTGTTCGTTAATTAAATTAATAATAGGTGTTTTCCAGATTCTTCTCCTTCGTTATTCAAATCAGCTTTTTTATATCTTTCAATATTTTCTTAACTTCAGTCACTTAAAAATTTTTGTTTATTTTGCACAAATATAAGTACCTATCACTAGATATAAATATCTATACATGCCTGCAACTGTTGCCGATATACCATATACCCTAATATGTGCGGCTGTATACTAATGAATAGAAGTGAAAGGTGCGCATAGTACGTTGCGCGAAAGGAACGTAACATTTCACTTTTAGTTAACGTTCGATTTTACTCCTCATAAAATTTTCATACCGCTGGCTAAATATGAATATCGTTTCTTAAGGAACTTCAAATATATATATATATATATATATATATATATATATATATATATATATATATTGTCTATATATTTTTCGGGTATAAAAAAATATATTTTCATCTACAACTTTGAAGTATCAAAATATACATGATATATATTATCCCAGATCTCTGTTCTCTATTCAATTATGTAGGAATCATAAGAAATCATTGACGCAACATAAATTGAAAAAGTTCCCTACAGGCAACTCTATCTTGATCATTCGATAACCAACGGATATTCGTTCGTCTACACTGCTCAACAAAAAGAAATGTTTAAATGTTTCCTTCAATTAATAAATCCAAACATCACAAACTTAGGGCTGATAAAAAAAATATGAAGAAGAAAAACGTTAATTACCTTTAGTTTCTGACATACAAAAGTATGTATTTCATAAGAGAAGCCACTCTCATTTTTCCACGTGCACACACACTGCATACAGATTTTCGTAGAACAAATCTAACTAGACCATCCTACCTAGAGTGAGTGAGCGAGTAGGTGTGCACTGGAGAACATGAATTCCCTAGTACGAGCATACGTGTAGAGCGAATACATCAATCTATCTAGATCGGTCTACAAATCTGAGAACAGAGTTTAATGTAAGTGTCATCACTAGATTTTAGACATGGGCGTTTTTAGTTCAGAACGCAAGCTGATATATATATATATATATATATATATGTATATATATATATATATAAATATGTATGTATAAATATATATATATATATATATATATATATATATATATATATATATATATATATATATATATATATATATATATATATATATATATATATATATATATATATATATATATATATATATATATATATATATATATATATATATATATATATATATATATATATATATATATATATATATATATATATATATATATATATATATATATATATATATATATATATATATATATATCAGAGCTGTGACGAGCACTGAAGAATAGTGCTTCTAGCACTAAGCACTAAGCACTTGAAAAAAAAGGCTCCCGGTCTCGAGCACTAAGCACTTATTTTTACAAAAGGCTTGCGATTACTAAGCACTTTGTGAAAGTAATTTGACATTTCGAGCACTAAGCCCTAAGTACTTTTTTAGGAATTGTTGAAACTGAGGTTATTTTAATCGGTAAAGAAATTGTAAGCTGGCAAATGACTATGAGATTACTGAAGGGTGAGAAGAGATGCACAGGGTGCTACAAATTCGATGCTCACTATGAGCTGTTACAGAACTATACAGGGTGTTTCATTGGTGAATGAACATATCTACGACAACCTGAGCTAGAGCTATCCTATGCGAGTCCAAAGAATCGATATATGATAGGTCTAATAAATTCCATAACCGAGTTTATGCACCAAAAATTTCAATTCCCATTAACTTTTGAACCAACCAGCATAGTCGGTTGATATTTGGAACGTATGATTCATCCACAGGTCGACCGATTTATATTTGAATTTGCAGAAAATTCCAGGTCCGTATTTGAAAATTATGGGACTTCTTCCAAGCGGAGATTAGACACCCTGTATATTAAAATTTTGGGATTTGATTGAGATATTTGAAAAGAGCAGAAACTTTTCAATGGGGTTCAGTAGATTTCATTGTACCGCACGTCATTTTGCTTGAAGAGAGGTTCAGGGAAAGATCCAATTGAATATTGGAATTCCACTAAATTGTCAGAAAAATGGTACATTGTAAGGAGGGGGACTTACGTCCCTCGGGATTGAAATCTGTTGCCCTATGTAGTTAACATCCTTATAACTCCCTTGATACATAAATAACTATAAGTATAGGCATTCTCACACGCCATTTTTGACCGATTTCATGAAGATCATAGATACATTTAAATTTAAATAATACAGAAACAAGATATGCTTCTGTAATCTGTGACCTACGAACATTGATATTAGCTGAATGACACAGATTTTATTGAAAATAGGATAAAAAAAGACCTGTGTAGAATCTTAGTACTTCCATCCCATGCTTATTATTCATATTTCATCAGAATATAGGTACTAAAAAAACTATGCGTTTTAGATAGTTGAGTTCCATGCCCATAAAAAAATCCAAAATTTTCATTCAATGTATTGACTACATACAAGTAACATATAAATAATGGTGTACAACTCATCAAAATGAAAAAACAATTCAAACATCCCCATTAGCTTTTAATTTGACTAATTTTTCGAAGTTCCTGTCACTCAGAGCATGACGTCTTGGTGCATTTACTATAGACGCAAAAGAAAACAGTCTTTCAACAGGAGCACTTGATGGAAGGGGGATAAACACTGATATGTATCGGATTTTAGATTTCTAAATCCGATTTCAGTAGCGCATAGCCTCGCCAATTCGTTTGCGTACTTAAATTTCGTTTTATCAGCTAAAGATCGACAAACACAAATGTAGGTCCATACCTCTAAGAATAAGATCGAGATTTTGGCGATTTTCCTCAATGCTTCAGTCTATAGGTTCATGACTAGCAAAAAAGTTTCGGTAACGATTTAGTGTAAAACTTTTCCTGAAATTCTTTTCATTTCTCTCTCTTTCTCTAGATGCCATCCCCGCGATGAAGGTTGGCAATCATCATGGCTATTCTTATTTTGGATGCAGCTGCTCTAAAAAGTTCTATCGAGGAACATCCAAACCACTCTCTTACGTTTCTTAGCCAGGGTATCCTTCTTCTGCCTACGTATCTTATACCTTGAATTTTTCCCTGCATTATCAATTGAAGCAAGGCATATCTCGGTCCTCGAGTCACATGGCCCAGATATTGAAGTTTTCTGCTTTTAATTGTTAGTAGTAACTCTCTTCCAATGTTCAGACTTTCAAGTATTTCTAAGTTAGTTATCCGATCGACCAATGACACCTTCAGTACTTTTCTGTACACCCAGATTTCAAAATATTTTGATTATTTCTGCGTTCAAAGTCCATGCCTCGGCGCCATATAGCAGAGTGGTAAAAACATAACATATAACTAGCCTCAGTTTCAGTTTTAAGCATAGACCTCTATTGCACAAAACTCTTCTCATGATATTGAAATTGGACCTTGTTTTTTCTCTGCGTACTTTTATTTCTTTCGTGTAGTCATTATTACAAGTAACTGTTGTTCCAAGATAAGTGTACTTCTCTTCGATGGGTGCACCTTTGTGTATCCATCATTTCAGTAACCCACAAACAGACAAAATCTTAATGGTAAAATTCACGTCATTCTTTTTATTCCACTATGGTACGTTTTGTTAGAAAGAGAGAAAGCGAATCTCTACGCATCAGTCAGTTTGTGTTTGGATACAAACACAATCCAGTGATTTTATTAGTCGATTCGAATTCGTTTCGTGGTATAGATCGTTAGTGTTTGGTTGGGTAAGATCGATTTTCGAAATCAGATTTTCTAGTTAGAGAAATCGATACAAATCGATTTGTGTTTTAAATCGAATTTTAAATTCCTTTTGATATATGTGCCTCACATCTAGATTCCTAGTGATGTTTTCCTGCTAGCTGTATAGGTGTCTTCTGATATATTGAAATATGTCTTCAAGAGAAGGCTTAGCAGATAGAGTATTGTGTGGTTTGTTATAAAACAAAATTAACCCCTTAATGCATGATTTTTTAAAAATTGATAAAAAAAAAGTACAGTTGAAAAAAGACATATATTTCATCAGAAAAATATTTAAAAAAATAAAACACAATGTTCTTTGTCACAAAAAACAAAAAATTGGTTTTTGCCAAATAAGGGACAGCATGCAAAATGAACTGAAAATATTTTATACAGCCAATATTTCATCTTCATCTGATATGTTGTCTTCACTTTTATTTGGATTAAAATTATGTATAGCGACATTTTTTTATGCATAAAATAACTTGGGATCCATAATATATCAGAAAAAGATTTCTTTCACATCTTCTAAATTCATAATCTGCAAATATGGTCAAGTCAGATATACTTGGATTGCATAATGTTACATATATGGCACAAAGTCATTTTTAGATGAAAAATGTCAATTATTCACAAATACGAGTACTTGTCACTATGAGGCAGTTACTAGAAGTATATTTTTCACAAAAACAATTTTTATTAGGTAGAAAGTTACTTGGATGAACCTAAAACTATTACTCAATCTACAATAATACTGACAGGCTGCTGTTTCATCTTCACCTTTTTGAAAAACACATCTATCTGCGAAATAATTACAGAGAGGGAGCTGCCTCTTTGGAAGTATGTTTGTATGTGCCTGATATGGTAATTCATGCATATAAAGTTATATTTCTCTGACGTATGTATTAAAGAGGTGTAAAACATTGGTTTGTGCCATATTTGGCACATGATGCAACAAAGAGAAAAATGCAAGATTCAGTAGGTTATGTGTATGAAAATCTTAAGTTTCAGCAGGTAAAAATACATTATAATAAATTATTTTTCATACCGTAACATTTTCAAAGTTGGGCGGTGTTATCGATAGATAAGGTGTCACAGATTCAATTACAGACTCTCGACAAAAAAAACCAGACGAACTACGAAAAGTTTTCAGGAAATTCACTGAACGTAAAATATCGTTCGATCCAATGACGGTAGCAATTACCTCCTAAGGCCCCTTGTGACAGACTAACTTTCGAGATCTAGAGGCACAATCTTCAGGCTTCATTAATATCGTTCGAAGTCCACTTATTGGGTGATCCATAATCCTCTTTTCAAACACTGCAACTTCTAACAGAGAGCTACTTGAGCGAATATAAGGGACAGGGTAATGCATCGAAGATTATACAAACAGGGAAAGATTGTCGACGCGACTTCCGACGCGGTCGGATTGCATTCCAGAATGCAAATCAAAACATACAGCTTCAGTGTGAACTGGTGTTAATATAATTGCAGGATTTGATTGTTAATTAATCATTAACTTTATGATGAGCCTTGCGAATAAAGAAATACTCAACACATTGTTCTTTCTACTAGATTAGTTGCAAACCTGAACTTTCAAGGATGTAATGTGAAGATAAACATCAAAATTAAATTAATAAAAAACTGATCAGTTATAAAATTGTTAATCTTGGAATTTAATGAGAGCATCGCGTACTAAGTGTGGGCGAACAAGGTCCAGATGTGATTCGGAAACAAATTAGTCTCCCCGAAGTGCATAGCGAAGCAGATCGAGTCACGATTCTGTGAAATAGAGTGCTGTGGAAGAAAAGAGTTGAACCCACGAAGGAGCATCCTTGATGTCAACTCAGTCCACGTACGAAATTTCAACCCTTATACTCAATCTGCAGAGGTGAGTAAATTTTTAAAAACCACGGAACACCAAGAAATGTGTATGTGGAAACAGCGGCTATTGGGAAAAATTTACTCAAATTTTGATAGCTTCGTTCTGCTTCGAACACAAACATGGATACCAAATTTCAGCTCATGTGATTTGATGAGAGGAGCTGGAGATGCCAATAAGTACTGCAATATATATATATATATATATATATATATATATATATATATATATATATATATATATATATATATTTTCTTTGGGTTCTCGGCAATTAGTTAAAAGGGCAATTACTGAACGAAAGTCATTCGTCAATACATCTATAATTCGAACCTTTAGCGGTTCTTCTTCAGGATGCTAACATTATATAAAAATTACCTTACAACATTAACATAAAAATTTCTAACTTACATCTGAACAAGACTCAAAAAAACAACAAAATGAACATGACAAAACCTCAAAAGGAACTATAATTCCCCTTAAACTTGAAAAATATTACCAACCAGACCGTGTTCAATAGTTTGACAAGGGAGCAATTTTGTAGGTTATATTTCATAGAGTATTTGGGTTGTTCATAGAACCCTCATTCGACAACTGGAATAAGAAAAGAGTGAATAGGTTCATGTACGAACAATATTTATGCGTTGGACTCATCGATCAATCGTGGTGCACCAATTATGTCCAAAGATAGTAAATAACTGTATATGCTACTTAGATTACTGATGTCAGTCTTTCTGTTTATGTCACTGACCCTTTCATTGATGTAACACATTTCCAGGAATGTTCTTTTATTCTGATTCAAACTAGTGCATAACACTTTTGTATCCTCAAAATTGAAGTGATGGTTCATGGAAGAGGCATGACTAGCCAGAGCACACCTATCAGGCTGAAGTCTTATGTCACTTTTATGGATGGCTATCCTTCTTTTTAATGCCTGGGAAATTTGTCCTACATATACCAGGCATTAAAAAGAAGGATAGCCATCCATAAAAGTGACATAAGACTTCAACCTGATAGGTGTGCTCTGGCTCCATGAACCATCAGTTCAATTTTGAGGATACAAAAGTGTTATGCACTAGTTTGAATCAGAATAAAAGAACATTCCTGGAAATGTGTTACATCAATGAAAGGGTCAATGACATAAACAGAAAGACTGACATCAGTAATCTAAGTAGCATATACAGTTATTTACTATCTTTGGACATAATTGGTGCACCACGATTGATCGATGAGTCCAACGCATAAATATTGTTCGTACATGAACCTATTCACTCTTTTCTTATTCCAGTTGTCGAATGAGGGTTCTATGAACAACCCAAATACTCTATGAAATATAACCTACAAAATTGCTCACTTGTCAAACTATTGAACACGGTCTGGTTGGTAATATTTTCAAGTTTAAGGGGAATTAGAGTTCCTTTTGAGGTTTTGTCATGTTCATTTTGTTGTTTTTTTGAGTCTTGTTCAGATGTAAGTTAGAAATTTTTATGTTAATGTTGTAAGGCAATTTTTATATAATGTTAGCATTCTGAAGAAGAACTGCTTAAGGTTCGAATTATAGATGTATTGACGAATGACTTTCGTTTATTAATTGCCCTTTTAACTAATTGCCGAGAACCCAAAGAAAGTACAATTGATGTTTTGATTACACGGCAACACTCCTCTCAAGATATATATATATATATATATATATATATATATATATATATATATATATATATATATATAAATATATATATATATATATATATATATATATATATATATATATTCACGTAGATATTTCTAAATTTTATATAAATGTTTCTTCCGGCACATATTGACATCCACAGCGGCTCGCATAACAACAAATGAGCTGAAATTTGATATACGAAGTTGTTTCCAAGGCAGAACGAAACTGTCAAAATTTGGTTGAATTTTTTCAACCGCTGCCATTTTTACATAGATATTTCTTGTTTTTACGTGGTTTTTGAAAAATTGCCAACTTCCACAGCTTCTGCATATTGAGTTTATGTTGAAATACTCAACCGCGCTGCCTTTCGTTGTGACTATTCCGGTCGAATTTCATCTCGATCTGCTTCGCCATCAGTACGCAGTTCACTTAAATAATTTTTTTTTACTTTCTACAATAGAAGGTGATGTTGAGGTACGTTCCTTCGTTTGTTTCAACTTTTATTCTCAACCACGATGCACTTCACGGATTTTTTAATAAAATAAATTTTTTTCAATAAATAAATTTTTTTTTCTTTCACTTTTTGATTTGTAATTTAAGCGTGATTTTTGAAAATATAAATCAATCTGTTGGAATCGCATCTCGAAGCGATGTATTTCGCGCAAAAAATACGACCTTAGTGATGGAGCTCTGCTGCTCACGGGTTTTTTTATTTGCTACTGCTTTCTACATTTACATTTTCTACTTTTAAAATGACAAAGAAAATAAAGACAGATTATCAATAGACCGACAAATTAATATTTCAAATAATTTGTTGTACTTCCTCAAATGGAAGGGAACGTATTCTTGATCAATAAATGAACTATAAATACAAAACAATCATTTCATATTGTACATAGAACACATTCGTTAAATTAATCATAATCTTCACTTTTTCCCATAAAAGTTTCATCACACTTTACCCCATTGAGTTGTACGGCACGTAAAATTTCAATTCATACTTCGAGTGGCGAAACTCGTAAAAATTCTCACTTTGTGAGCAACATATCAAACAAATTGTTCGTTTGGCACCGCCAAATTCGAGAATCTCTACTCAGTAATACTCTAAAAACAAACGCGATTTGTAACAAACCAGTATCAGCAGGCTTAGCCCGGATGAAATGTGGCGACGTTGCCATTCACTAAAATTTTTCAGTGCGCAGAACGACAGAGAATATTTTGGGATGGATGAAAGCCATTAGTCAAAACGTTACATCGCTTGACTTAAGGCCCGGTTTTTCAATGCTCGGTTAAAGTGACTTAGCTTTCGGCTAATCGATAACCTTTAGGTAAACCGTTTTTCCACCTCTCATCTTGCGCTAACCTACTGCTATTCTATTGGGTAGAGTAACTATCACCTGAAAGTCTTTGTCAAATGGCTAACTGTAAGCTATATTGCAGACGCATGCGCTCCGTAGGTTAACTACCCCGAACGGCCCGAACAGTCGAGTTTGTTCAACTGCTTTGTAACCAGTAACCTCATTTTCTATTTTTTTTTTTTACGAAAGATGGAATCATTTGATTTTTTAAGTGATGATGATGAAGAATAAATTAATAGACTTCATTGATTACCAAAGAAGGCCATACGTGGTCAGAGAAAGAAGTAATCCATTTGACTATTTTGATGAATTGGATTTTTTCACAAGACTTAGGTTAAGAAAAGAAACTGTTCTGAATATATTAGAACAAATTGAACAACATATAGAGACCATAACAGATAGGTAAATTATTTCAAATCCAAAAATCTTTTTCCAAGTTTTTATTTTTTCCCTCCAAATAGTAGAATCTGTTTTTTTTATTCAATTATTGCTTTGAAACCATTTGCAATTTTTAACAGCAACGATCTATCAGAAGGACTAAAGTTTGCCACTATTTTCTTCTTCAATGCTTTTGTTTCACTCATTTTATTATAAAATAATCAACAATAACATAACAAAACATATATTTCCGAAATCGACAGCAAAATGGGAACGACCAAGCAGAAGTGTATATATATATATATATATATATATATATATATATATATATATATATATATATATATATATATATATATATATATATATATACAGGGTGACCCAGATCTACGTAATCAGTCCATAACTTTTTTGTGATAGAAGATATCGATATGAAATTTTCAGAGCAAATATAGGTTTCGCCGGAAGTGATATCAACTTTGTTATTTCAAATGGAATACCCTGTATATTTTTTGATTTTCGAATTTCTTATGTGATTTATCATAAAATTGTCAAAACATTCTTTATACCTGAAATGAACAGTTTTCGAGTTATTAATTCTTTTCCTTAAATTTTGACAGTTGCGTCTTCAACAAAAATAGCCTATAACTTCTTTTTTATTAGGTCTATTGGTATGCGGTTTGGAATTTTGTAACTTTGAAACAGTGTTTCATTTATTCCTTGTCAAAATTTTCTATATTTCTAACTTATTACTTGATAAAAGCTAGGGTGAATTTGGCAAATTTCAAACGTTAATAACTTTCTTATTTCTAATGGAATGCTATACATATGTTTGTGCTTTTAGATTTGCTATTAAATTACCTTTCGATTTGTATAACCATTCCCTATA
This sequence comes from Cynegetis impunctata, assembly GCA_030704885.1. NCBI lineage: Eukaryota > Metazoa > Arthropoda > Insecta > Coleoptera > Coccinellidae > Cynegetis > Cynegetis impunctata. The sequence continues at coordinate 273,446 of JARQZK010003649.1, forward strand.
CCTAAAGTTAATAATAACAAAGATATTTCACAATTTTGTAATAATTTATATATCAATACACCTGAGAAATCGTCTATCGTGTTATTTTGACGTATCCATGGATACCAATAATGAAAATTATTTAAAATCTAATTGAGTCACCTTTTCTAGTATTCTTTCAGTTAACAAAATTGATTTTACGCGACAAGAAATGATGGTTTACTGTATTGGAGAAGCGGTTTGAAATGTTCTGCTAGCTAGTAGAATTTATCATAAAAAATATTCTGATTCTGATTCAACTACGTTTTGTGATTCTGTTATTAATAAGCATTGATTTCTTTCTGTATAACATTGAAATGTATAATTTGGAGTAACTGTTGGATCATGGGAATGTACTCCTCCGGACCAAAATGATAATGTCAAACTTGACATTGCAATTTGACTTCAGTCTACTACAAACATATGTTGATTATAAACAACAATAATTATTGAATATTAACGTCTTAGAATTACTATTTTTTCAATATCTTTTCGGATATCAGCATCAGGTGCTACAAACCTAATGAACAGAAAAGGTGACACAACAAATTAAATTTTAAACAATGTTCGTAATTGGTATCCATGGATACGTCAAAAATAACTCGCAAGTCGATGTCCCAAGTGTATTGATATAGAAATTATTACAAAATTGTGAAATATCTTTGTAATTATCAACTTTAGGTATAGGGAATAGTTATACAAATCGAAAGGTAATTCAATAGCAAATTTAATAATGCAAAAATATACATAGCATTCCATTAGAAATAAGAAAGTTATTAACGTTTGAAATTTGCCAACTTCACCCTAGATTTTATCAAATAATGAGTTAGAAACATGGAAAATTTTGACATGGAATAAATAAAACAATGTTTCAAGGTTACACAAATCTAAACCGCATACCAATAGACCCACTAACAAAGAAGTTATAGCCTATTTTTGTTGAAAACGCAACTGTCAAAATTTTACGAAAAGAACTAATAACTCGAAAACTGTTCATTTCAAGTATGAAGAATGTTATGACAATTTCATTATAAATTACATAAGAAATTCGAAAATCAAAAAATATATAAAATATAAAAATATATTTGAAATAACAAAGTTGATATCACGTCCGTCAAAACCGGAAGTGCAATTTTCCTCGAAATAATTTTGAAAAATAGACTTAGTCAGACGATATTTGCTCTGAAAATTTCATATCGATATCTTCAATGACAAAAAAAGTTATGGACCGATTACGTAGCTCTGGGTCACCCTGTATATATATATATATATATATATATATTTTAATATTTTAGTTTCAGAGTCTCACCATCGAGGCCCTGAAGAAGCAACAAATGATTGCGAAAGCTTGACTACAATAAAAGAGTACATTTGAGAATCCAAAAGAGTCAAAATACCCTTATTTTTTCCAGATATATATATATATATATATATATATATATATATTTATATATATATATATAATATATATAATATATTTATAAATATATATATATATTTATATATATATATATATATATATATATATATATATATATATATATATATATATATATATATAAAATATATATATATATATATATATATATATATATATATATATATATATATATATAATAATATATATATATACAGTGCTTTCATGATGAAAGGAACAAATTCATTAAAAAATTAGGTTTCTATTTCATGTTAAAATCCTCGGACAGGTCGATTAGTATTTTTATTTGGGCATTTTTCGCAATAAAAATTTTGTATAGAGGGTGTCTCATTCAAGAGCTATGGCTTTGTCATTAGTTTTTTTAAAGGTAATACCCTGTATATTATTTCACTTTACAATTCTACGATAAATTCTCATCACTTTTTGTGAACATACCATATGCCTCAACTCGATGGATTGCCAGAAACGGAGATAGTGGGTAATGAGAGGTACGATATGAAAACACACAAATGTAATTACTAATTTAATTTTTACATATGTTCAATCTGTTGTCCGTTTACTTCGAGGCATTTTTGAAGTCGCTTCAATGTTTTCCGTTGCACATTTTCAATTACTTCTGGACTGATAAGTCTTATTTCCTGCCTGATTCTCTCTTTTAGATCATCAATATTATTTGGTCTATTCAAATAAACTTTAGACTTCAAATAACCCCATAAGAAAAAATCCAATGGGGTTATGTCCGGTGATCTTGGCGGCCACTCAATCGGACCTCTCCGTCCTATCCATCTGTTGGGAAAAGTTGCATCAAGAAATTGTCGAACAGCGATTGAATAGTGAGGAGGTTGAAACCATATCTCGTTATTAGGTATGTCAGGATCTTGTGGGTTAGGAAACAAAACAGCTAAAGCCGGAATGAGTTCGAACTGGAGAAAGTTCAAGTAGTCCTCTCCGTTTAGTGTTCCTTCAAAAAAATAGGGACCAACTATACGATTTCGAACAATCGCTGCCCATGTATTAATTTTTTGAGGCCGCTGTGTGTGGCATTCTTGCATCCAATGAGGATTCTCGGTCGCCCAATACCTACAGTTTTGTCTGTTGACGTGGCCATTTAAAGTAAAGGTGTCTTCATCAGAAAAAATTATGTTTGTAATGAAATTTAGATGTTGATTATGAATTTCAAGAATCTGCTCACAAAACTGTACTCTGCGGTCAAAATCGTCTTCTAATAATTCATGTACCAGCTTAATTTTATAGGGATGATACTTATTTACCTTAAGTATTTTATGCACGGACCCTACTGATAAATTGAAATTATTGGAAATTGTAGTAATGGATGTATGAGGGTTATCTTGGGTTTCTAGTAGAACGTTCAGCACTGTTTCTTCAGATACTCTCGGTGGTCTTCCTTTAGGTTAGACTGTCGATCTAGTAATTGGCGGACGATCAGGATGATTTTCATTGAATAGATTGCAGACTTCTTCTTGTGAACGCACCCTATCTCCAAAACCAATCATCATAAGTACTTCAATACGTTCTCTCTCAAGTAATTGCATTTTCTTAAACAATGAAGTAGTGTAGTGCCTGGAGCGTTAAAAACGTGAAAACTGCGGACTATACAGCACCAGTTAATGAATTCAGATGGGACATGTGAAATTTCATTCTTCAGATTTAATGACAATGTTTACCTAAATTTTTTTTTGTACTTTTAATCCACATTTTAAATCTCCAGGTGCTCCACTATCTCCGTTATAATCTGGGAATCCATCAAGTTGAGGCATATGGTATGTTCACAAAAAGTGATAAGAATTTATCGTAGAATTGTAAAGTGAAATAATATACAGGGTATTACCTTTAAAAAAACTAATGACAAAGCCATAGCTCTTGAATGAGACACCCTGTATACAAAATTTTTATTGCGAAAATTGCCCAAATAAAAATACTAATCGACCTGTCCGAGGATTTTAACATGAAATAGAAACCTAATTTTTTAATGAATTTGTTCCTTTCATCATGAAAGCACTGTATATATATATATATATATATATATATATATATATATATATATATATATATATATATATATAATATTACTGAATCATCACGTCAAATTTGACAAATAGTAAGTTTATATGTTACTGTATTAGTAGGTATACTCTCAGTTAGATTTTGAGTTATTTGGTGTGTGTCATTCTCATCTCTGGTATCATTAGAGAAATGTTTAATATTGAATCTGATTTTGAAATGAGCGGCTAGCGCAACAGAAAATTTTCTGCCTTACAAGTCGGAAGGTAAATATGATGCGGTGTATAAAAGTTTTATAGATGTCAAAAATTTCAAAGAGGTCAAGGCGCTTTTCTTTGTTGCCTGAATGCAACAATTGAGTTTTTTCGAAATCCAGGAAATGATTAACATTGTATAAAATTTAATCATTTCCTGGATTTCAGCAAAACCGATTTGTTGGTTTCAGGCAACAAAGGAAAGCGCCTTGACCTTCTTGAAATAAGTTCCGTCCATAATAGTAAATTTTCCCTTGTAAACGAACAAACTGATTCGAAGGTATCACCTTTACTTTTGTCTGTTTTATAAAATTAGATCTAATATTCTCCTGTATTTAGTCTTGATAATGAGTTCATAACTCCAAACATGTAGACTATGTTTTACTGCTCAATACAGTACCTATCTAAATATTTTTACACAGTGAGACTTAAGCCAAGAAGACAAGTGTGTTTTATTTTACAGTTAAAACTGTATATATATATATATATATATATATATATATATATATATATATACATATATATATATATATATATATATATATATATATATATATATATATATATATATATATATCAATATAAATATATATATATATATATATATATATATATATATATATATATATATATATATATATATATATACTACTAGCTGACCCAGCAAACGATGTTCTGCCATATAAATTATTTTATCTATCTATCCTTCTATCCATTCATCTATCTGACGATGTATTTCTATCTATCTTTCTATCTATCTATCTAATTATGTATCTATCATTATATCTATCTACATATTCATCAGTCTAACTGACCCTGCCAACGTTGTTCTGCCATATAAATTATTTTTATCTATCTATCCTTCTATCTATTCATCTATCTGACGACGTATTTCTATCTATCTAGCTATCTATCTAGATAGTTATGTATCTTTCTATCTATCTATCCAATTATGTATCTATCATTCTATCTATCTACATATTTATCAATCTATCTGACCCTGCAAACGTTGTTCTGCTATATAAATTATTTTCATTTATCTATCTTTCTATCTATTCATCAATCTGCTGATGTATCTCTATCTATCTAACTATCTATCTATCTATCTAGATAGTTATCTATCTTTCTATCTGACTATCTATTCAACAATCTATCTATCATTATATCAATCTATCTGACCCGGCGAACATTGTTTAAATTACTAAAATGGCTGTTAAAAAATATGGGTTGTTGAAACAAGGGTGAAAATTTAGAGTTGTATGTATATTATAAAAAAAAAAAAATAAGAAATTTTGTCTACAAAATTTATAAAAATGTTTGGGGGGACCACCCTGAACACTTAGGGGTATGAAAAATATATTACGACCTATTCTCAAACCGACTATTGTTATTTTCGATTACCATCTTGCAACCCTAGCTGTGGATAAAATAAAAAAAAATGAAAATAGCGATGGAATTTTTATTCTAAATCATCACAAAATGAAAATCTTGTCAAAAAAATTGAAGTTTATAATCAACAAATGAGAATAGGGGTTGATCGTAGAGGGGTGAATATTAAGGGTTGTATGTATTTTTGAATGCTGTATCATAAAAAAAATTTTGTCTGAAAAATAAAAAATTTAAATTGAGGGGTCCACCCTCAACATACAGGGAGATGAAAAATGGATTTTGTCCGATTCTTAGACCTAACCGATATGCACACAAAATTTCATGAGAATCTGTAGACCCATTTCGGAGGAGTTTAACAAATAAAAAATAGGGTGTGAAAATTTGGGATTGTATATATTTTGGATGCTGTATCATAAAAAAATAGAATAGAAAATTTTGTCTGAGAAATAAAAAATGAAAATTAAGGGGTGGACCACACTTAACATTCAGGGAGATGAAAAATAGATGTTGGCCGATTCTAAGACCTACCCGATATGCACACAAAATTTCATGAGAATCGGTCGAGCCTTTTCGGAGGAGTTTAACTTCTAACACCGTGACACGAGAATTTTATACATATACATATTAGATACATAGAAAAGGGACGCATATGTATATACAAACATACTTACATTCATACATACATATAAACATACACACTTAGATATCTTTTTTCCTTAATTTACAATAAATAAAAATTTCATTGTCAATTATTTCATTCGATTTGAGAGAGAGAAAATTCTAATACATAAATGAGTGATCAGTGGCTCAAATCGAGACGAACAGTTTAGGATTTGGAAAAACCATATTCCCAGATTAATTAATGTACAGACTCTTATAGTTCTCAGTTTTTGATTTTGAACAGTTGGCAACTCCGACCGGTGCCGTTGGATCCGCTCAGTTTTGCGCCAATATTCGCGGAAAGCGGACGCAAGAGCAGCGTCGTCGGAACGTCGGGACGCCGGTTTCGAAATAAACGCCGCGACACGGAGCGCGACGGAAAATCTAAAAATAATTCAACCCAGTTCGATAATCAGTGTCATATTTGATATTAGTCGAGGTTCTGGTCCTTCCCGTGTAATAAAAATTCCCGACGTTGATTCTACGTAGAGTTTTCCGGCGTAATAAATTACTATGCTGCTGAGGGAAAAGTCGCGAAAACTTTTTTATTGAACATGGTGTGCGGGAAAGTTTGTGCGCGTAAATCAATGTGATTTAATTAAATTGTTACGAGTATTTAGTTGTGGGCTGCTCAAAACGCGGCAAGACGTAGCTTCGTTAGAAAAATTTTCATGGGAAGCATCTTGAAATTTCATCGAATTATTTTTTCATCGATTCGCGTTGTGTTTTTGGCGAAATAGAATCTAATACAGTAGGAAAGTTTGTTTTTCTCCGGAAAGTTCGGTGCTCAGTGTCTCATTGAATTTAAATGGAGAGTGGTGTGTGTTCTTAGTGGAATTTCCCTGATGATACCAAGGGGATGTGCATCTTTGTTTACATGGTGTAAGTTTTTGTTGACTTTTACGTTTTTCTTATTGAAGTCACCTCTTCAGAAATGTTTCCATATGCTCAAGAAGAGTGATCAGGAAAATTTTGCGTTTGAAAAGTTTCAACTATAAATTTGATGGTTGGTTTTACATTCAATACTTGTACTTTTCATTTATTTACTAGGAGAAGCAAAAAATTAATTTCAATGCATATTTTACCTTCATATGCTTCTTCTGAAAAATAATTGAAATATCCTTATGTATATATATTTATATATATATATATATATATATATATATATATATATATATATATATATATCTATATATATATATATATATATATATATATATATATATATATATATATTATTATATATATATATATATATATGAATATACATATATATATATATATATATATATATATATATATATTTATATATATATATATACCTATATTATATATATATATATATATATATATATATATATTTATATATATATATACCTATATATATATATATATATATATATATATATATATATTTATCGATAAACCGATTTCATCAATAAGTTGACGTTTCGTTACGAAATTCATGACGTTCCCAAACATTTTCAAAAGATCAAAGTAACTTTGTCGTTAATTTATGAAATTTAGAAAAATCTAACTCAAAAAACAGACAACTATGTTTCATTGAATTTTTAAGTAGTCAGGTCTGCTAATAAAACATAGAAACCATTACCCTCTCAAAGTGGAAACGAGTTCTCAATTATTTGATTCAAGGATATGACTTCAAAAAACTTTTCTCTTGATAAATTAATGTGGATGTTCTGCAGATACGGTTGGTTTCGCAAAAATTGAATCTGTGTTTGAAAATGGTCTTTTAGAGAAAGGAATGATTAATTGAGTGGATGTTATCGAAAAATTTGTATTATCTGTAAAGTAGTTTGCTAGATTAAGCGATGATTTTTGATTCATGTTGTTTGTTTGAAATTTTGAATAATAATATATATATATATATATATATATATATATATATATATATATATATATATATATATATATCTATAGTCACTTTTATTTCACAGCTGTTATATTGTATCCAGATTGAAATTTAATGGGTAATACAGCCTTTAAATACACCAAAGAAAACTCTTTAGATAATTTCCTAGCTTTCGCTAATGTTTATTAGCTTCTTCAGGGCTAAAAATTACAAAGAACAAACGTTAAAACATAAATACCAATTAAAAATCCTTTTTAGGAGTACTTACAATACCTGTGAGATCATAATTCAATTAACAATGGCACATACATTTGTGGTTCATTCATAGTAATGTAAACATAGAATTCAAACTTTTTAACTGATTTTGTCTCATTGAAATATTCGTTCTGAAACTTGAATGTATGTGCCATTGTTAATTGAATTATGATCTCACAGATATTGTAAGTACTCCTAAAAAGGATTTTTAATTGGTATTTATGTTTTAAAGTTTGTTTTTTGTAATTTTTAGCCCTGAAGAAGCTAATAAACATTAGCGAAAGCTAGGAAATTATCTGAAGAGTTTTCTTTGATGTATTTAAAGGCTGTATTACCCATTAAATTTCAATCTGGATATATATATATATATATATATATATATATATATATATATATATATATATATATATATATATATATATATATATATATATATATATATATATATATATATATATATATATTTAAAGTCGTATAAAATTTGATGAAAGTCTATGTTACAGAAGTGTCCTCATAAATGAATAACTTGTTCCTGCCCATACCTCCTCCCTGGTATAATTCTGATTTGGCTTGCATCTTTTCAATGTTTTTTTCTTTCTAAGTAGACTGAAATTTATTAGATTGTGGGATACTTCAGCGGTTTTGTCTACACCACCGTGTTATTAATTTTATTACTAAATTTGTGATTCTTTTATACCTATACGTATTTGAATTTGCCATATTCTTACTTTTATGTAGTTTGGAATTTTATTAGATTGTTAGAATATATATACATATATATATATATATATATATATATATATATATATATATATATATATATATATATATATATATATATATATATATATATATATATATATAAGTAAAAAATTTTATGAAAGTCTATGTTACAGAAGTGTCCTCATAAATGAATAACTTGTTTCTGTCCATACCTCCCTGGTATAATTCTGATTTGTCTTGTATCTTTTCAATGTTTTTTTCTTTCTAAGTAGACTGAAATTTATTAGATTGTAGGATACTTCAGCGTTTTTGTCTACACCACCGTGTTATTCATTTCATTACTAAATTTGTGATTCTTTTATATACGTATTTTGAATTTGCCATATTCTTACTTTTATGTAGTTTGGAATTTTGTTAGATTGTAGGATATTTCAGTGTTTTTATCTATACCACCATGCTATTCATTTTTTCTTTACACCTATTCTATTTTTTGTGATCGTTCTATATACATATTTTATATTTTCTTACTTTAGTTTTCTTTGTAATTCTTATTCAGGATATGCCAGTTTGTGTGTTTTATGCAGATCGGTCTTCAGATCTGCTTGTCAAATATTTTTTTCTCATCACTTTCAAAGCAGCATCTCTTTTTTTCCTGGGTTTGCTAATGTTTATTCGTAGGATGTACCTGTTACTTGTTGTCATATATATATATATATATATATATATATATATATATATATATATATATATATATATATATATATATATATATATATATATATATATATATATATAATATATATATATATATATATATATATATATATATATATATATATATATATATATATATATATATATATATATATATATATATATAGATATATATATATTTCCAAGACAAATGAAAAACTGTGTGTCTTCGGCAAATATTAAAAAATCTAATTTACGACGCCCTTTTTCTCGGTTTGGTTCGGTAATACAAAGGCCCACACAACACATATATTATAGTGGGACGACTACGAAAGCCCGAACAAAAAGGGGACGAAGACTGTAGGAATGTATTCTATCTCATTTTCACGCAGTCTAGATCCTATTCATAAATACTTTTGGTGTCGATTTTTTGTTTTATCCAATTTCCAAATCACAATGGTGCTGAAGAAGTTTCATTTCGATATACTGCTTGTGCTTGAAAATTTATCGTATAATTTTTACTGCGAGATCAAAAAATGAAAGGAAAAATTATATTTAAAGCTTTCATGAAAAAATTCTATGTAATTTTAAAGCACTCCTGATATTACCCCCGAAAATTCCCTAAATTTCGTTTTATTTCATTAAGTGTTTCTTCAGATGCTTTTAATCGGTTCAAACGAGAAATATAGTGAATAAATTTTTATTTCAGAGGAGAAAATTTCAACCAACAATTGCTCTCCAATTAAATTCTCCCGAAATAATTTATATTGACGGCGTTGGAATTCTTGGAGCGCCTCGAGTACATTCCTAAAATAAACTGGGGTTATTTTAGAATTCAAACTCCCCTTGTTTGTTTCTGGTTAGAGACGTGGAGTTAACCTCAGTTTAATTCCAGATTCAATCCACAAGAGATCATTTTCAGAGTTAATTATAGGAGATTTCGAGGGGGTCTCCTGATATATTTACTTATTTCTAACGAACTACTTACTGCGTGTGTTGATCTTTGAAGAAAATTCAGTCAAATTCAATACCTGAGTACAACTTCATTCATTTTCATCCCACACTGTCATTTTGTAATCATAGAGTTTGTAAATATATAATTAGCTGGTAATTTCTATGTCATAAGAGAATACTTTCTCCATTACTTTTGGTATTTTTAATACTGCGAATTTATAATAATTTGGATAATTACTCACATTCTTATTTGTGATGATATCAGTTTTCAATCAATCAGTAAATTATTAAATGAGAAACAACAAATAAAATTTAAATAATTTTCAGCATAGTATACTTTGATGTTGAGAGAAAGTCGAAATGTCATCTCAGATAAGTTTGCCTATATATATATATATTATATATATATATATATATATATATCTATATATTATATATATATATATATATATATATATATATATATATATATTTATATATATATATATATATATATATATATATATATATATATATATATATATATATATATATATATATATATATATATAGATATATATATATATACATATGTACACAAAAAATTTTTCAGTCACCAAGTTGATATCAGGATTCATTAAATTGACACGTTCTTGAAATGAGTTAGTCAGTAGTTAATAATTTGCCAATTATTAACATTATATTAATGTCTGAATGACCAGTTATCTCTGACATCTTGGCAGCTAGCACAAAAACATAAATGATAAAGTTTTTTGTGCTGGCATTAGTTTTCATTCAACAGGTTATCCTCAAAAATGAGACAGCAAATACATTTTGAATTACATCTGGCAGAATGTACCCTGATATTGAAAAAATGACGAAATGTCATCCCAGACAACTGTGATGATGATTATGTATGCAGATATGTCTCTCTCTATATATATATATATATATATATATATATATATATATATATATATATATATATATATATATATATATATATATATATATATATATATATATATATATATATATATATATATATATATATATATATATATATATATATATATATATACCAGGTGGATTTTGTGATCGTAAATTCCGAGATATTTCAACATGCCAAAATTTTCTGTCTGCATTGAAATGAATAAGATGTGTATGTAGAACACCCAAAATTCAACCATCAGATATTGAATAGTGTCGGTCGTATACGAGGTGTGCCAAAAGAAGGATTTTTTATCAAGAAGATTAATTTTGGACCATATCGAAAATATTTATAAAGAAAAGATGTTGAGGATTAAAAATGATTCAAACATAGTTTATTTACAATAAGTGGGAATTTCTGTGCGACAACACTGAATTTTTCAAGTTGAACATTATTACATTATGAGTCAAGGAGTATTAATGATCAAACTTAAACTTTTAGTTTTATCGCAGAGAAATTTTATCTTATTGTAAATAAACAATATTGATCCTATAAAAAATAATTTTTGATCAACAGTAAAGTACTTTAAAATATCCAATATTGTTTATTTATTAATATATATATATATATATATATATATATATATATATATATATATATATATATATATATATATATATATATATATATATATATATATATATCATTAATGAGGTCATTAGTTTTTATTGTATTCATTTGTGACTCGAACGTTCAGCTATGGCGCTCAAATATTTATTTGGCATCAGCAAACTGTGTCATCCACTCCTAACATTTTTTAGTCTCTCTTACACCTGCATCAACCGGTCACGGCCAACTGTTTCCAAAATAACATCCGCGCCGACGTTTCTGTTTTAAATTCGTACCATCAGCTTTTTTATTTAATTCGAGGTGTGCAGGCTGTTCTCCCGGGAATCATCTGACTCGCGGTGCCGCATAGGATCGTCTCATATATTATATACCCCTTGAAATATTCCCTCGATCCTCCGCAGTATACATATTCCTAATAAAATGTCAACTCGTACGCGGAATACGTAAATCAAGGAAATTTCTCGATTTTCCTGAAAGGGTATAACGCTCTTCCGCGGATTTTTCAGTCACGTCGAAACGAACAAATCAGAGTTCGCAGTTTTCTGATCTTCCGCTTTTCGTTTTTTTGATTGTTCGCAATTGAGAGGACAATAAAAATTAAAATTTTAATAGGAGTTTATTTCATGAATGCATCAACCAAATAAATTCAAGAAAGATGAATAAAAACCAAATAGATATTCAAAAATGTGACTCTACCCTCGTCTGTAGCTCGGCTCTGGTAAATACTAACGTACGTCAGAGAATATGAGGTATGCTGACAAGCATCCACTGCAAATTATAGATCGTTATCCTATTACTACAAGACAACTTTTGATTATTCAATAAATTTTATATTGAAATTGGCATTAGAAAAGGGAGCCCAATTGTTATCCTAGGGTGCCGGCATGTCTAGTTACGCTTCTGAAATGAATTTACATCAAGAAATGGACTCGAACTTCAATTATATCATGAATTACAACTTTGAAAAATAACCTAGAAATAACTATGACTTTATTACCTACTTCTTGCTTTTTTTTTGAAAATAACTTTTATTTCATCAATAAACATTTACAACACAATCTCATAATCTAACAATCTCAAATCAGTGCCAAAAGCTCTGGCCTCGAGATAAAATATTATAAGGATTCAACAATAAACTATTTTTCCATTTGTTTTTTCTTAATATTAATTTACAGATTACTAAGGTATACTTGACAACTAATTGCAAAAATATCACATTTTACTTTATTCTATTTCCAGAAAAATTCTTAGGTTTTTAAGGAATACATTGTAGTTTCTTATCAATCTTAGATTTTCTGGTAAAGAATTATAAAGTTTAGACGCACATAGTACTGGGCTATAAAGCCCCAGATTTATCCTATTAGAGTTTACATATACATTATTTATGTTACGCGTATTATGGCTATGTATTTCGTTGTTAAATGTTATATTTGTATTACTCTTTTGTTTTCGTAAAATTATTTTATGCATAAGTTTACCTTGCTCAAGCATCAATATCCTGTCCAACCTACAGAGACACAGTTCACTATATAGGGTATCTGTACTTGTAAGTATATAATAATTGAATAAAATTTTTAGGACTTTGTTCTGTAAAATTTTAATTTCATGAAATCTAGTTGAACAACACGTACCCCACACAGGCAGTAGGTAGCGAAAATGGGACATAAAGAAGGCATTATAGACGTTCATTTTTGTTTTAACTGATTTAGGTAATTTCGATATTTATAGATAATGGGAATCATTGGAATAATTTTGTCTTCAATTTTGTTCAAATGGTTCTGCCAGTTAAGCGATTCATCGATAATTAACCCAAGATATCTGATTTCGGTAACCCTTTCTAGATTTGTATTGTTGATTATAATATTAACTCTATCGATCCGTTCATTTTTTTGCTTGAAGAGCATATATTTAGTTTTGTCAGCATTGATTTTCAGCTTATTGCAGAAGAGCCAGTTAAGATATGAGTCGAGATCTTCATTAATTTTTTGTATAAGTTTATTCACATTTTCTCCCGTGTATACTAATGCTGTGTCATCGGCAAAGGCAAAATATTGGGCTTTAAGGTTTGCACAGTGAAGGCTTAAAACATATAAGGAGTATAAAAGAGGGCCAAGGACAGAGCCTTGCGGAACTTCATAGGAATTTGTTAGCAAATCACTAGTCACATTGTTTAATTATTACATTGTTTTTCAAGCAATATATCTATACTGACCACATCAAACGCCTTGCTTTAATCGACAAAAACAGCTATAACAATTTTCTTTTCATCTAATGCCTTACAGATGTAGTTAACAAAATCAAAAGTAGCGTCCAAGGTGCTACTATTTTCAATAAACTCATATTGGAACTTATCAAATGAAACATTGTCATTTATAAAAGATGTCATCCTTTTTTTTATAACTTTTTCGATTACTTTTGAAAAAACGCTTATAACTGAGATCGGCCTATAATTACTCATACACTTTGGATCGCCCGACTTATAAATTGGAACTACCCTGCTCTTTTTCAGTTCTTGTGGAAATATTCCAGTGGTAAGTAAGTACCTTGTTTATTAACATTGTTTATCATATATATATATATATATCAGAAACAATTACTTCATCATACCCCGGTGCAGAATAATGTTTGAGTTCCGATATGGTTTCATCAATTTCAACCTCGTTTGTGAGTTCTATACTTATTACCTTATTACATTCGAACTCTTCAAACTGTCCATTTAAATCCCTCTATAAAATGTCTTCCGCTAACGATTTTACTATTTTTTCACCTATATGTGCAAAGTGTTCATTCAAACTATTTACAATACTAACGTTATCCTTAACCTCCGTTCCCTCCACCACCAATGAATCAATACAAGTTGAACCAGGTTTATTCAGAAAAAATATAAATTTTTCAAAGCCTTAATTTTATTATTAACTTTATTTTTGAGCTTTTTAAACTCAATATCATGTATCACAATTTCTGGATTTTTAACTTTCTTTTTATATGCGTCATCACATTGTTTCATCGTTTCCAGAAGTTCCTGGTTTATCCAGGTGTTATTTTCCCTTATTTTTATACTCCTTACATACTCCGATGCAGTTTTTGTCTCCATTATCAAGTGGATCAGGTCATGAAACGACGAGACTTCCCTACTGGCATTTCTGTATTCTGTATTTTTGGGAGTGCAGTCGAGACCACAGTACTTAGGCCCCATTGGGCCCTTTGTGCATCCTCCCCGGGAACATCACCAGCCTAGGCTCCCAACCATCCCAGTCGTTTGAAAAAGAGGGTGATTGCACCTAGGGGGATTTCCCTCAAGGTGGCTAAAGTTGGCCACCGTTCACCCAGAATGGATTCTCGGAGTGACAGGACAGCGGAGCATTCACAGAGGACATGCTGTACTGTCTCGTCGTCCTGTTCACAGGCTCTGCAGAGAGGTGTGTCGCTTAATCTCATATTAAATAAGGGCTTCCGAAGTTGGCAGTGTCCCGTTAAAATTGCCACGACATTGCGTAGTTTTCTTCTGGGCATCAACAGGTAAGTCATTGCTGCCTCTTTATTGGGATAATTTAAAAGTTCCCTGGCTAGTCTGCAGGTGGTTGTTTCATCCCGTAGGATTTTGAATTTTTGATGGGTGTTCTCCTTCATCATTTGTGACTTTGCTGTCAGCGGTAGTAGGCTGGAAGGGCCAGGACCGAATATGTTCAGGCCGGCTGCTTTTCTAGCCAATTCGTCAGCTTTTTTGTTGCCATTGCATCTCGAGTGGCCTTTAACCCAGCACACCATAATTTGGTTTGTGTGGGCTGCACCCGCAAGTGC
Organism: Cynegetis impunctata; assembly: GCA_030704885.1. NCBI lineage: Eukaryota > Metazoa > Arthropoda > Insecta > Coleoptera > Coccinellidae > Cynegetis > Cynegetis impunctata. The sequence continues at coordinate 289,066 of JARQZK010003649.1, forward strand.
TTGATGGCATTCTCATAGTGACTGTGAAGTTATTTTATGATTCTTCAGGGCCAGTAATGATTGTCTACTATCTGTGTAGATTTTAATGGTTTTGTTCGTTATGTTCCTACGAGCAATCTCGTAGGCATTATTAATGTTGGTTCTAAAGCGTGATTTGAAATTTTTATAGTCTACCACTTTAATATTGTGCTGAACTTTAGGTTTACTAACTTTAACATTTTCCTGAATTTTAAACATCAATAAATTATGGTCAGATAAACAGTTAGGTTGAACATTTAAAGAGTAGACAAAATTTGAACCATAAGTCCAATATAATATGGCCGATAAGAGTTTTAGGGTTCCGTACCCAAAGGGTGAAAACAGAACCCTATTACTAGGGTTCTTCGCTGTCTGTCTGTCCGTCCGTCTGTCCGTCTGTCTGTCTCCAGGCTGTATCTCAAGAACCACGATAGCTAAACAGTTGAAATTTTCTAAAATTACGTATTTCTGTTGCCGCTATAATAACAAATACTAAAAACAAAATAAAATAAATATTTAGGGGGGCTCCAATACAACAAACGCGATATTTTTTGCCCTTTTTTGGTCGATATCAAAAATGGCAACAGGTAGGCGCGTGAAATATTCACAAAATACTCAGTTGTATTTTCACTTCAATAATAAATAATGAAATTAAAATAAAATAAATATTTAAGGTGGCTCTCATACAAAAACCGCCATTTTTTGCCTATTTTTGCTCGATATCAATGAAAGGGAGCAGATAGGCAATTGAAATATTCACAAAATATTTAATTGTAACTTTACTTTATAATAAATAATAAAATTAAAATAAAATAAATATTTAAGGGGGGCATAGTCTATGGCACGGAACCCTTCGTGCCGACTCGCACTTGACCGAGTTTTCTTCTTCTTGTTCATATACAATCAGATAAATTATTTTCAGGACTTGAACTCAACGTATTTGTTTATTCTTAGAGAAAAATTAGTAGTGGTGATTGGAGATTCACGAAAAGATTTTCAATTTTTACAAAAAAAAAACTAAATTAAGATTTTCAATACCTCTAGAAATCACGATTTCTAATACAATATTCTCTCGGTTGCCCCTCGTGTAACAAATATCGAAGTTTCAGCTCTTATGTGAAAGAGAATCTAAAATTTGTTTCGTCAAGATTCTCATTCTTTGATAAAAAAGGAAGCTATCAAAATAAGATTATTAATACCTCTGGAACATAATTGATAATCGCGATTTTTAACACGATTTTCTCTAGGTTGACCCTCGTAAAACGAATTTCGAAGTATCAGCTCTTATGTGAAAGACAATCTCGAAATTTGTTCCTCTTAAAATTTTCAATTCTTTATAAAAATAGGAAGCTATAAATAAGATTTTTAACACTTCTGTAACATAATTGATAATCGCGATTTCTAACAAAATTTGTTTTCGGTTGACCCTCGTACAATGAAAATCCAAGTATCGGCTTTCATGTGGAAGGATATCTGAACTTTTTTCTGTCAAGATTCTCAATCTTTCGTAAAAAAGGAAGCTCACTGAAAAAAATTTTGAATACCTCTAGAACGGAATTGACAATCACGATTTCTAACACAATTTCATTCGGTTAACCCTCGTACAACGAATATCGAATATCGAAGTTTCAGCTTGTATGTGAAAGACAATCTCGGAAATTTTCCTGGAAGGATTTTCCAGATCACGTCCAAGGATAGAAATTCAAGATTACAGATTCTTTCCGCCCCGTTGTTTATTTGATTGTCTGGAAATTTAAAGAGGGTTGCGAAACCCTTGAAATAAGAACGGTTTATTGAGAATAGAATAGATTAACTCGGATAAAACCTCGGATAGGACTGGCTGTCATAGAATTAGTGACTTTGTTTCTCACTTCGAACATTTTCCATGTTTTTCCATGTAGATAAAACATTCAGTATTCATCCCACATTATTTCTAACATGTTAAAATTTATAGATTAAAAATGAGAAAAGAAAAACGGTATCATGGGACACCAGTAGGGTTGCCAACCCTCCCGGATTGCCCGGGAGACTCCGGTAATAATAGTTATCCTCCCGACCTCCCGGGTTACAATAATTTCTCCGGTTTTTCTAAAATTATACTCAACCATCGCACTAACAAAACTTCGATCTCTAATGATTATGATTTTGTGGTGAAAAACCGTCAAATATTAGATACTGCTCGTAAGCAAAGTAGTACAGTTTTTTACTAAAAAAAAATACTTAATGGCTGAAATTTTGAGAGGGTGTTCGAGAGCATGTCCTGAGTCTAAAACTGAGTTTTCGTATTCGAGGGGGTGGGGGAAGATAAAACCCCCGGTCTATATGGGGGTGAGTTCGTTTTAATTCTATAACTCCGTTGCTGTTGCCCGTACCGTCAAGTCCAAGGGATCATATTTGTAGAAAATTGAATTATCTATCCAATGATAATAAAATCGAGGTCATAAATCAGTTAGGTCAATTACAATTGCCGGTCAAAGGTCAAAAAAGAAGGGTAGTTTTTCATTTTTCGCGAATACCGTGAAACCGGTAAGTTTTTTCGCATACTGCTTCAACACCATTCCTAAGTACTTGAAGTTACCTACAAAATGAGCTCTCGAACACCCTTCTACGATTAAGAGTTTTTCATCATTCCAACGATCAAGTTGACCGCGCGCGCCAATGTTGACCGCGCGAGCCGCGTGTCGTACTCTCACTGCTCGTACATTGCACTCTCTACAAGCTGTTAATAATTATCGTTGAATTTTTTTCTAATTAGAATTAATAATATGGTTGAAGGTGGACTTGTTTTTTTTTTCAAGGGACAACGGGAAATCCATCATGGACAAACGACAAGATCTGCCCTTGCCGAATAGTGTGAGACTCCTACTCACTGAAACCCTATAAAACCCCCAAATTTTGAATGTTCAGTGCTCTGTCATGTATGTGTGTGTATTGCCGTGTACTGTTTGATGTGAATTAATGATCGAGACACTTCAAATCATCAAACAGTACACGGCAATACACACACATACATGACAGAGCACTGAACATTCAAAAGTTGGGGTTTTTATAGGGTTTTAGTGAGTAGGAGTCTCACACTATTTGGCATGAGCAGACCTTGTCGTTTACCCATGATGGATTTCCCGTTTTCCCTTGAAAAAAAAAAACAAGTCCACCTTCAACCATATTATTAATTCTAATTAGGAAAAAATTCAACGATAATTATTAACTGCACGTAAAGAGTGCAATGTACGAGCAATGAGAGTACGACACGCGGCTCGCGCGGTCAACATTGGCGCGCGCGGTCAACTTGATCGTTGGAGTGATGGAAAACTCTTCATCGTAGAAGGGTGTTCGAGAGCCCATTTTGTAGGTAACTTCAAGTACTTTGAAATGGTATCCAAGCAGTATGCGAAAAAACTTACCGGTTTTTCGGTATTCGCGAAAAATGAAAAACTACCCTTCTCTTTGGACCTTTGAATTGTAACTGACCTAATTGACCTATGACCTCGATTTTATTATCATTGGATAGATAATTCAATTTCCTACAAATATGATCTGTTCGACTTGAATGTACGGGCAACAGCAACGGAGATATAGAATTAAAACGAACTCACTCCCATATAGACCGGGAGTTGTATCTTCCCTTACCCCCTCGAATTCGAAAACTCTGTTTAAGACTCAGGACATGCCCCCGAACACCCCCTCAAAATTTCAGCCATTAGGTATTTTTTTTAGTAAATGCCATTTTTGTGTCTGTTTACTGTACTAAAGTAAATATTATAAATTTAAAATTGATTTACAATTTCTCACAACCCTGCTCCTCTTGTTGACTTCTTAAAATTCTCCCGGGTTGGTCTTTTCGAAATTTGGCAACCCTAGACACCAGGTAGGAACGAAGTTTCTTCGGATAATATAGAAGGACCACAATTTGCGAAAACGAAACATGTGCGTGTCATGGCGCACGACAGAAGTGATAATTTATACTAATCCAAGTTGAAATAATTAATATTGAAATGTGGGGCTAGGAGCTCTTACGAGATTGTAAATAAGAAAATTTAAAAAGCCAGAAGTCACCTCTGGGATTCGAACCCAGAAATACGGCACATCAGGGTTCAGTACTTAGACCACTCGGTCCTCAAAACAATGTGAAATTCAGACGCAAGAGTATATTATAACGAGAGGATAACGTATCACCACACTATATAATTGAATATGAACCTACAATAAGTAGTCATTATTTTATGGAACAAATTCGTAAAACTTTTCTTTTCATTTTCATTATTCCATATCTGATTCCTGTCATAATCTGTTCTTTTATGCATATAACTTATGCAAAATTATTCCGATGTTTCACATCTGAAGTTTTCGAGTTGCTTGTACATGAATTCATGAGTACCCAAGTAACATTAATGCTCTTATACCGATCTTCGAGATCGCTTTAAAACTATACAATAAAATTTCGAATAAAATCAAGTGATCTTCAAGATATCCCTGAGACCATCATAAAGCAGCTTCTAGACTAAATTTCAAAACTGTATTAAAACTATTAAGTTTTAATTCTATATTCTTAAAGGGTTCTTCAAGGCAACTTCAAATATATAAAATAAAACTTATTATCTGACATTTTGCTGTCAAAATGTATTCAACGCGGACTAAATTAACTTAAAAATAATTAATGAATCCTAAAAGAGTTTTATTTTATTTAGGTACTAACACTCGACAACTTTTAAATAGGTATGTATAATAGCCGGCAGAGTGGTAATATTTTAAACCGCATACGTATACTAAGCATATCATCAAATAATATTCGAAAGAAAACTATTATGGTGAAAAATTCACCAACGAATGGAACTTTTCTGATAAAAAGTAATAAAATACTTCAACATAACTCGAGCGCCACTCATTTAATGTATAATACCGTTTTTCAGTTTTTTAAGAAGATACAAGACGCAATTATTTGAATAATAATATTCTTTTCGTTTACTATTGAAAAAGTTAAAAATGGCGGAGTCTTTATTGCAGTGAAACATGGCGTGATCTAGATTAAAACAAATTTTTCATTTATTAAATGTTTCAAATCTCACAAGATTTAAAACAGCGTTTTATTAACAACTATAAATCCAATGACTCCTACAGGAGTCTGTTTACGTTTCCTTTCGAAACCAATAAGTTCAAATTGTGACCTTATTGATTTAAAGTGGTCTTGCGCTCAAATGGAATCCCAACATCACAAAAAAAATTTTTCGCGGATCTTGCTCAAAAATAGTCTTTGGTAGTCGTTTATTAATGAGTTTTATTATTGTTTAACAGTGCCTTGACTCATGTTTGAAAGGATTGCCAGTTCTCTAAGCTCTTCGCAGAAAAGCAGATTTTTTATGAGTTCATTGTTGTTTTGAAATTCATCATTTTGAATTTGATCGTCTTTTTCGTAGATTTCTTCTGTAATTCCCAAGCATTGCTTTCATAATCAAACGGATTGAAAGATAAAGTGAAAGGTCACTCTTTATAAGTAACGCTGGTTTAAATTGCACTATGGTTTTCTTGCACTGGTTGAAAAGAGCTTCTCTCAGTTATATCCCCTCCACATTCATCTGAATGTGGAGGAGATATTTAATTAGTTTTAATGAAGTCATCCAAAGACCAGAAGGTATTTCTTTCAACTAAATTGACTTAATTAAAACTCTTTAAATGAATATTACTCTTAATGTACCCATTAGAAGGTAAAAATTATGTTTTTGGATTTAATAAGTTATTATATTGAATGTATTGTCTTAGGATAAAATAGTGTTCCTAATGGGTTTTGAAGAATACAACAAGGGTACTCCATAAAACTGCATTAAAACTTTTTTTCCCAGAACGGATTGTTTTAAAACCAACTTGCTAATTAATTCTTAATAATAGCAAATTAGTTTTAAAATAGCCAATGTTAAGAGTAATATAAAACCAGTATAAGATCAATAGGACATTAAGAGCAAATAGCCCTTTTATTTTGATTTAAAGAGTGCACTAAATTCTTTGTTTAAGAAAAAGTGGTTTTTAAGAACTTTTATTTTATCTTAAGGTTACTTTAAATCCTATGTCGATTTATTGAACATATTAAATCATTTTGAAAACCTAAATAAATAGAAACTGTCTTCAAATTGTTACTTGGGTACCTACATACTATGCATTGGCGATTGACGTGGCGGAGTGGGATCAGAAAGAGAAGGGATGAGAGAACGGAAAGAAAGAGGGAGAAAGAGAAAGGTATACAATATTCGCTTGTATCAACTAAAAGCGTGACTTTCGTCAGTCAGCGTGAAGCGTTAGTCTATTTCCGTCACACTTTTATTCTCGTATATTTTTCAGTTTGGTCCCGCAGTGAAATCCCTATCTCCTCCAAGCCTGCCGTATATATAAACAAGAATAACTTGTTTAGTCAGTCTGCAGAGATTCAAAATAGTTTCCTTTCTAATTGAAAAAATATTGCATCCTATATCTCAATAAATACGAAATGCGTGTGACAAATTACAGGAAGTCAAAAGCTTGTGACATCACATGTTGTTGAATTCTAAAATACTGAAACGCAAAATTTAAATGTAATCCAGAATATATATATGCCAGTGATGAACAATATCAAGGAGTAGGTCCAAAGTCAGTGCACAAAAGATGACTAAATTTTCTATCACTTATTTAACATTCATTATCGTTCATCATTCGTTTGTTCATTATCTAAAATATTTGACTTCATGTTAATATTATTGAAAATTATTTTTAATTCGAATGAAAAAAATTGGAATGCTGTTTCAATTTGAAAAATATGCGACGTCACACAATGGGGGTTTCCAAAATGTGACCACCTGTGGTAAGGACAGGGGGGTCAAAAAACCATAGAATTTGTGTGACGTCATTAATGGACAGGATATTTATTTATTAGGAAATCATTATCATCTTAAGAGGACACGTATTTGATAAGTTTGTTATTTGAGACTTATCACAACACTCAAACAGCTTTTCTGAAAGTCATCATTAAAACCATAATTTCCGGCCAAAATAATAATAATATTAACAAAACTTAATTTATTTAAACGTATATAAAAAGTTTCGTAGACAAATATTCGCTTGGTGGAATCTCCATTCCGAAAATTCGCAATGTCCCCAATTATATGAATAGGTACGCAAATGAGAAGTGTTAAATTGTGGAAAATTTATTTCATAAATTATCCACCCTATTGAATGCTTTTACTCAAAGACATTCGTGAGAGTTTTAAAAATAATCCCAAATCATTCAAGAACTAATCGCCTCTCAGATATCACTCAACGAAATAACAACAAGGAAAAGAGAGAAATCGATACAACAAAATGTTCAAATAAATAAGAAAAACACAGTCGGATAAAAGGTTCGTTTCAACTGAACAACTCTGTCACTCTGTCATTGGCGTTAGTTCCTTAATAACAGATGTCAAATCTCTGGAAAATAAAGCTGATAACTTTCACGCTTCGCAAAAAAGCACGAAAGAAATATGAGCAGAATCTGAAAAAACAAGTAGCTAAATCGAGCCCGTTGAAAACCCTATCCGTATTTTTATTTCGCAAATCGCCTATACAAAGTCATATATAACGCCATCATTTGGATTGGAAATGGTGGAAATAAATAACATGCTACAAAAAAGCTCTCCATATGATTATTTCTGTTTCTTTCGTGCCCTAAACTGGGTATAAAATAATCTTCTTGAGTATTGATACACACTTTTGTTCACAAATCATTGAATGAATCTGTTATCCTTATTCAACTGATAGAAGGTTTGAAAGTTTTTAAAGCTCCCTGTAAACGATCAAATTTGTTTGACAGACTTCAATCCAGAATTTCATCAAACACTTTAAACTCGTAATTTTTTCGAAGAACGCATCAAACAAAGCCGTATACTATCAAATAATTTGACAAATACCTAAAACTTGTCAGACAAATTTGGTCGTTTACAGGGCGCTTTGAAACGCGTGAGTAGCAGAACTCTGTCACCCAGGTCGTATTTTTTGCGCGAAGTGCATCGTGTCGAGATTCGATAAGTCCTTGTTGGCTCTTCATCTCTTCCAACATAAACCAAAGTATGAGCGCCCTACGTGCAGAATTCAGCACCCTCATACTAACGTCCATATACGCTTGTATAGGTTTATACAACGAAATCTATAGTCGCCCATTATGCACATCTGAAATTCAAAATTTTTTCACTGTACTCTTTTCATGAATACGATAACTCGTATTTTTACACAAAAAAAAATATTTAAAAAAATATCACTGAAGTGATGTTTTATGTGGATTTTTCACATTTTTCTAATGCATTTTACTCTGATGATTCAAATCAGGACATTAGGACAAAATGATGAAATTATTGTAGTCAGTCCTTGTTACGTGTGCCAATTTTCAAAATAATCAGTCTTAAAGGCAGTAAGAATGAAGTTGAAAAAATTTTTTCCTATAGGAGACTATCATTGTAATAATAAACAAATACAACTTGAATTTACTACGTTTCGAAAAGTATAAAACTGCGATTGCAATTTCGGTCAATATTCCATCATCGGGCAGATTGAGTTAGGAACTGAATACATAATTATAGACTTGTGCTTACGGGTGGGAAAGAATTATTGCAGGTACCTAAATAGACAAGAGGAACACATTTCAAGAAGGGGTAATAGAAGTGGATTTCCCTAATTGGTACAATAAAGTGTTCTTAGAAAAATCCTTATTGTTTGAATGCACTAAATATAGGAGAATATATAAAGTCAATCTGGTCGTTCAGCAAGATATCTTTTGCATTATGATTCAGTTTAAAAAATTCTAATGATTCTAGGTAAGTTAGTTTGGTTCCTTTCGGTAATGTGTGCATAATTTGAAAGTTATCTATTTGTGGAAACGGGTGGTGGTTTTCACGGCAATGATTTGAAAACGTTGAATCCGTTTTATTTTTCAAAAAAGATTGTTGGTGTTCTTTAACCCTTTCAGGGCTAGTTAGCTAGGAAGACCGCAGTTTGTTAGTCATGAGTAAAACTTCCCGTTGGCTATTTCAGTATACCAGTGTGTTTTGTGGGTTGTCTAACATAGCAAAATTTGACGTGTTCATCGAAGACAGACCGAAATAAGTCGAAGCGCGTATAACGTGCATTTGTTTACTATAGTTGGACACTACTCAGAGGATCTGCTGAAACTGTGTGAATTTGTTATTTTTATTCATGAATGGTGGAAAAATGGCTCCAAAGCAAAGTTATTCACTTATATCTTACATATGCATTTTCATGAATATATTGAACGTAAATCTTTCCTTTCTTTCAAAATTACTAATTTTCTTGGGGTCTCCTGAAGTGACCACTGGGCACTTATGTAATCGTGTTATCTTATTTTAGTTCTGAGGAAGCAAGTTTGGAGTACCTACCCACTAGGCTTGCCAATTTTCGAAAGAGGACCAACTCGGGAGATTTTTTTAAGGAGTTTAGTAGGGAAGGGGTGGAAGAAAATGTCAATCATATATTTATTTTTAATTTATATATACTCTGCTTCTAATAATTGACAGTTTTTTACCACAAAATCATAATCTTTAAAAATCGAAGTTTGATTAGTAGAGCGCGGTTGCGTACGTATAATTTTGAAAAAACTGGGGAAATTAGTTACCCCGGTAAGTCGGGAGGTTGACCATTATTACCGGAGTCATCCGGGCAATCCGGCAAGGTTGGGAACCCAATAACTGAATATTTAGAAAATCTTCCTGCAGATGACTTGTATGATTTGTAAGAAATTTTCAGCGTGCAAAGTAGAATTGTGTTTGAAACATGACAAAAACTGTTTCGTGTTATATTACGCAAAATAGGTTATATTGTTTGGTTATATGTTCCTACTGGTTATGTGGAATGACCACATCCTGCAGGATAATCCTTGTGTTTTTTTATCTTGAAATTTGTTTCATTTTCTTCGAGTATCTCTAATAAACCATTATCAAACCATACATAATATTTGTCTGACCTATATATACTCCTTTACATACAGGACAAATCAACGTATGTATGGTATCCGGAATCTGCAAGAAGTTGAGTTAGTTTTCAAAAAATGCAGTTTTATTCATTAAAACAAAAACTCAAATTTCGTTTTATTATCTCCGAAAACAAAAAATTATATATAAATATCTACTATTATGCTCATTCAATAAGAAACTCAAGTGAAAATATGTCTAATTATCACATAATACTTGATATATACAGTTTTATCGATATAAAACACATAATTAGTAATCCTTTCAAGCTATATTCCACAACCTGAAATAATAAACACGCAATACATCCATTCAACGTTTCGTTTCAATTTAGATAAAATTACTTCAATCGCGAACGTAAATTAAAAAAATATGATGCTGCGCTAATTGAATTAAATGGAATTCATCCACCAGTATCATATGGACTGATGTGTAATCAAAATAAAGTAGCATTAGTTATCTGTAAACACCTAAATTCTCGAATCACGATTAAACGCCAACGCTAGTTGCCAGTAGCTGTCAAACATTCGGGATGAATAAATTATATTTAGTCTAGTCAACAAGTGCTTTTTTGTTCAACTTTTTTCAGCAGTCTAGGAAAAATATGAACAAAGTGTCATTCGATTCGCAATAGAATGAAGATGTTTTTTGAATAAAATACAGTCCCGCTCGCGAAAATTGTAGAAGTTATAAACAATTTATTGGAAGATAAGAAGAGAGGTTTGATTTTCTGCGAATAACTCAAAGACCAATTGAGATTTTTGAGATTTTTTCCGTTGAGGAGAAAATTTCCTGTAATATAGGCTCGATTCCCGAAACTGTAGGATCAATATTTATAATTTTTTTAGGGGGGTAAAAATACAACCGAAAACTGGTAATTTGGCTTGCGAAGTCAAGCCCATTTTGGATAATTTAACAATAAACTTTATTTAACCACATTAACTACAAAACTTTATATACGAAAAAATTAAGGCGCTTACTGGATAGGTGAATACATAATTACTCGGTGGCTTAAGCTTTTTATCAAGGTTTTTCAATTAGTTATGCAATTGCTATAACTTTTCAAATATAGGTCTGAGATTTTTTTGCTTCCTTGGAGCTATTTTTGAAAGACTTCAGAAGAGATCCCTGTTAAAAAATTCGAAAAGTTCAATTTGTCAATGTTTTATTAACAATTTACGTAATTGCAAAACAAATAAAAAAATTTCATGTAATTTCAAAGAACAGTTATTTAGAATTAATTAATTTTAATAAAAATTTTATGATTAATTATTTTTTTTTTGCAACTAGGTGCGTAAATTATTAATAAAAGACTGAAAAAGAAGATTTTACTAATTTTCAACGGGAATTTATTCAGAAGCCTTTCAAAATCAGCTCCAAGAAAAAAAAATCTCAGATTTACAGTCCAACAGTTATCACACTTACAATGTTCTTGTTCAAGCAGCAAAAAATTATTAATTAACTATTTCATAACTAATTGAAAAATAATGATAAAACTTTTTTGCCACCGAGTTATTTTTCATTCAACTATCCAATTAGTGCGTGAATTCTTTCATTTCTCAATTTTCGTATTTAATAGGGTTAGATAATGTTTATTGTCCTATAAGAGCGTGTTTTGCGCCAGATTAGCCGTTTTCACCCCTCTGAGAAAATTATAATTATTGATCCTACAGTTCCGGAAAATAAAACTTTTTTTAGGAAATTTTCTTTCCTTTTCGAATTTTTTTTTAGATATCAAAAATCTCATTTGGGTTTTGAGATATTTGCAGAAAACCAAACCCCTCTTTCTTTCTTTCAGTCAAATGTTTATAACTTTTACAATTTTCGCGAGCGGAACTTTATTTTTTTCAAAAAATATCTACATGCTATTCTGCATCGAATAACACCCTGCTCATATTTTTCCGAGACTGCTGAAAAAAGTTGAATAAAAAGGCACTTGTTGACTAGACTAATTATGCTTTAGATGAGTTGTGTTTATTCAGCGTATTTTCAAAGCTATCTAATAAAATTCGTATCCTGCAAACATGTAAGCTAAACGGCAGATCTGATAGAAACAAATTGCTGATCGATAGGGTAATGAATATATATGAGATCGTTAAATTCCAGGGGCGTAGAGAATTATTTATTGCTTCATTACTACCAGGAGAGCAATATTGTTCGTACTGGATAGTTTTTAAAATCCAGAGTGATAGAGAGACAGATATTTAACAATCAAAATTTTACTGACTATCCCGTCAAGTTATCTTGTAATTATTTTAATTTATTTTTCACTTCTATATTATTTGTTGATTCAACCTTAGATACGGTTGCTGTAAATACACTCATTATGCCCTAGGGTGTTATGAGCGGGCATTATGGATCAAAACGCCTACGAGGACAACTGAAGCAACTTCCATTAATTGAATACTTCATAATCCTTATATAATCCGTATACGACTCTGAATTTCTCTGACAATAAACTATTCGCAGCTTTGTCTGCATTTTCTATGATATTCTAGGGTAAATTCATTTTTATTTCCATTATTTCTATAAGACTACACAAAGAAAGCAGCAATGACATTCACTAAATATGATGACAAAAATATTCACAAATGTCAAAATATCAACAAATTACATGCCTACGATGAGAAGGAAAATGAAAAGTATAGGAGCAATTAACCGATTTTAAAATCGATTTTTCATCAAAATAAAATAATTTTTTTGTGAAAAATAAAATCTTGTATGCACCACGTGCGTTACTAGACCGTAACGCCCATCGGGCGTTAGGATCTATATGATGCACTTGGTACATAAATAACTATCATGTCAAATTCCGTGTCGAAATAAGTGAACGTAGATTTGCTACAATGAATAAAACTCGGAATAAAAACTCAATTAGAAGTTGTTATTAAAAAGATATAAAAATTTGTGTAGAATCGATACTTGTTAGTGAAATATTTTTATTATCAGTAAAAAGAAAGAATATATGAAGAGCTCGTTATATGTATTATTTGACACGAAATCTGCATTCGCAATGCAAATTTATGTGTTATCTTTTTTGACCATGGCAATCTAGTATTTTATACAAAATTTAGTTGTTGAATATTGCGAATAACGCTACAAGTATTTAAGGAGCGCCCTCTCGTGAGTATGTCCAGAGTTTTCAAAACAGTAAGTAAGTGTGCTCTGAAATCACATACGACATTGTTGTAGAGTAGACATCTTCATGTCAAGAAATATTTGTTTCCACGACGGAATTTTCAGTCTAAAGATAGAATAGTTTATTCCTTGCGGAGGGCGCTATGGGTTGTTATCCATATAATTGCTCGGCCGCGATTTGTATTGGGGAATAATAAAAAATATGTCAATTCACTTCGAGTTGAGTATGCTGCACTGAAGAGATCTAATAAGACCGAAACAGCTGTATGCAGATCTTGAGTCGGACTGACTTGATATTT